>JBBPBX010025029.1:10872-39204 GCA_038048925.1 Garcialebias charrua | reverse complement strand
CTTTTAACTGGTTTAAAAGTCTGTCAATCACAGGAAGCGCCACCTTTTAAAAAATATCTAATATATAACTAAAATGTGTTAAAACAAAGTATTTTGTACATTTGAACGAACATCAGCAAGTTAAGAGTTAGGAAGTTACAAAATGTCTGAGTTTGTGATTGTATTCCTTCAGAACTGCTGTCTTAGGTCCAAGACTCATTTATTTTATTTTATTTATTTATTCATTTATTTATTGAAGTTTTTAAGTAAAATTAGAAACATCTAAAAATGATGCAGATAAACTGGTTCATGCGTTTGTCACGTCTAGACTGGACTATTGCAATGGTTTGTTATCTGGGTGTCCAAATACTTCTTTAAAAAGTCTTCAGTTGATCTAAAATGATGCTGCCAGAGTCTTAACTGGAGTTAGTGGGAGAGATCACATCTCTCCAGTTTTAGCTTCTCTCCATTAGCTCACTGTCAAATCCAGATTTTAATTCAAAATCTTACTTCTAACCTACAAAGCTCTCAACAACCTAGCTCCATCTTATATTTGAGACCTTTTTGTTCCATATTATCCTAACAGAGCACTTCACTCTCAGACTGCAGGTTTACTTGTGGTTCCTAGAGTTTCCAAAAGCAGAATGGGAGGAAGATCTTTCATTTCTCAGGCTCCTCTCTTGTGGAACCAACTTCCAGTTTCTGTCTGTGAGGCTGACACATTGTCCAGTTTGAAGACTTTCCTTTTTGATAAATCCTATATTTAGGGTTGGCTTGGTTCCCTTATTAGTCAGTCACTCGGTGCAACATAAATGCTATGGGAAATTGCACTCTGCGTGATTACCTGAAGGAATACAATCACGCCTTTACGGCAGGGGCGTCAGCATCACGCCAGAGACCCCGCCCTCTGGGTATTTAAGGTGCTGACGCCCATCCTACTTCCTCTTATTGCCCTTCACCTCGCTTAAACCTGAACTCTCTTCGCGGGACTTCTCTGTGCCTCATCGCTCGACCAGAGGTGAGCTTGCTCCCTACACAGGGCGTACAGAGAATTCTTCCTGCGTACTGCCGGGCTAGCGAAAGCTAGTCCGGCACATTTTTCCTTAACCCCAAAGTATTTTCTTCTCCTCTTTCCGCAGACTGCTTCGCTTGACGGGGCTAAGCTGCGTCACATCGCTACCTCTGCTAATTTCGTAGCAGGCTAGCCAGCGAAAGTGACGCGACGGAGGAGACGTCTCAAATTAAAAAAAAGGATTTTGGAAGGACTTGCTCGTCTTATCTCGGACATGCCTCCGGAGAAAGGAAAGCGAAAGACAAGACTTCTGAAAAAGACTGGCAGGACGGCGAGCCCGACCTCGCGCGCTTGCCCCAACGGATGCGGTTTTTCCCTCTCGGCGACGGACACCCATGAGGCCTGTCCTGTCTGCCTGGGAATGTTACACGCGAACATGGCGCTGGATGCGCCCGAATCATGCCCACACTGCAGCCAGATGGTGGAGGTGGTGAGGAGGCACCGGGCGGACTTCGTCGCCAAAGCCATGGGCACTGCTGCGGCGCCAACAGACCCGGACACGACTGAGCCTCTCACTCCCACGCCGGAGCTCGAGAGCATGGCTCTGGAGGACAGCACCCAGGGCGAATGGGGTGACAGCCCAGACGTGCTGGCTCCCATCGGGGACTTAACAGTCGACTTCAACGCTCGAGGCTTGATGAACGAGGACAAGATCTTGATTTCAGCCTCAGGCGAATTTTCTGCGGATGACGCCGGAGTTGAGTACGACGAACAGGGGGGAGACCTCTCTTGCACCCCGGCGCCTGTGCTCCCGGAGACTGACTTTTCGATCCCTGCTCTGTTCGACTTGTGTCGCAGAGCAACGGACGCACTGCAGATCCCATGGCCAGAGCCTCCACCTCATCAACAAGTCACGAGGTTGGCAGGAAAATACTTTTACTCAAAACAGCATGTAACGTCCTCAATGACGACACAGAGCACGGCTTTTTGTTCAGACGGGCACCTTTATTGAATGCCGTGAAAAACTACAGAAATAAGACAGAAAGTACAGAAATAAAACACAATGCTTTGGGTACAGTACTGAGAAATGAGTAAACATGCTTTAACAAAGGGAATACGGTACCTCATGGCCGTTCGTCATTAAAGAAGTCAAAGAAGTCCTAAGCGAGTGTTTCTCGTCTTATGCATTCTAAATAAACATAAAATATTAGAACATCATGACTGACGGATGTACGATGTATTACAACAGTTATAAATACCTTTTAAGTTAGTGAACAGTCTTAAGCTGCTGGCTGCGTGCCTCTCGTTCTCCAGGTGAGTGTGTGTATGTGGGGGTGTGTCGAGTACCGTGATCTCGCCACTCTCTTCCGTTCACACAAATCTCGCAATAACGGTACTAACAAAATAATCCTTCACTACAGAATAAATGCACCTTGTACAAAATGTCACAATCTCAAGGTATGAGCAAAACAAATTAAACCCAAAATATTCTAACTACTAAAAAACCAATATTAATTCCCCTTTTAATGCATAAATCTTTTCAGCGACACTTACACTCCCACCTAAATCACCAATTGGCTATCAATGAGATTTTTAATGAGTGTCGGTCTTAATAATAATAATAATAATAATTTGTCACATTTGTCATCTGTGTATGTTCCCATACTTGACAGACGAAATTGGTCTTCTGCATTTAACCCAACCACCACCAGGTGGTGCATTGAGCAGCGTAGTCGCGCCCGTGGAGCTGGGAAAATAGATGTGCACTCATAGACACCCCAAGATGGTGTGCCGTGGCCGGGGTTCGAACCTGGTCTATTTTACTGTGCGTGTCGGTCTCAAGTAAGGTCACTACCTTGTGAATGGGCCTTTCTAGGTATATTAACCTTGTCAGTGGTTTTCCTTTGTCATCTTGGGGTATCTTGTAGGATCACAGTGTCGTTCGCTTGCGGTTTCCATGAAACTTTCTGCCATTTCTGTCACCTTTGGAGGTTTGTGGCCTTTCTGTATCCTCTACACTTGCTACAGTCGTAGATGTGCGAAGAGACCTTAGTTCTGAATCCTAAAATCCATATGCCATTTGCACGCAGTTCATTCATAGTCGTGCCTCTTCCTTGGTGATGTACACGTTCATGATAGTGTTTGATGAGGAGGGCTGACACATGAGATTTCTTGGGGAGAATTGCGCTGTGCTTGGTATGATGTGAGGTTGATCAGGACAACCTTCCTCCCACCCTAAGAACATTGGACTTATCCAAGAAAGCATTTAGCTGCTTTAGTTTGTTATGCTTGCTGAGATACATTTCTTTCTGAGATCTAATTTTCTGTATTGCTTTAATTAAAGCCTTTCTTTGCGCTAGCTTGATAATGAAAATTCCTGTGTCTCTTCTCTCTTCAAGATCTGTTACTTGGTTTGTTCTTTGTTGAACACCCTTAAACTCTTTGATGAACCGCTTGAGTCTAGCAATAGCCTTTACAGCTCTCGACCAATCAGAGAACTTCTTTAAATGCTCTAGAACTGGATTCACGTCCTTTGACTGTGTTGTTGGTGTACGATCTTTACTGAGTTGAAAATCTGTTTTGGGTGGTAATGGGAGTTTGCAGTACCCATTTTTTTCCGTTTTATGCCTTTGGTCACCTTTGACCTGAGCATGCCTTCCTGTGAGACTGAGTGGTTGTCTGTTGCGTGCTTAAGAACATCAGGTTCTAAAGTCTTTATCACATCAATTGAACTGACTTCCTTTACTTTGGTGTTACATACAAAATGCACATGTTATTTGGGTTCAACTGCTGATTGCGACACAGGGGTTTCTTCGCGAGCAATGATTCTGTGACTTGTGCTGATGACGTCTTTATGATTTTGAACTTGAGATGAGCAACCAACTATGCTCCAGCCAAGGTCGGTTAACTGCGCATAAGGTTGGTTCTCACTGCCTGCAAGAACTTCTCGTGGAAAGAGGGCTTGTTGGCAGTTGTAGCCAATAAGGAGACCAACCTTACATCCGAGCATTGGAGGTATCTTATCCGCCAACCTTTCGAGATGTGGCCACTTTAAGGTAGTTTCAGACGTTGGGATATGTGATCTATTAACAGGGATGAACTCTCTTGTGTAGACTGGTGGCAATGTGATTCTCTTTTCATGCTTATATCCTCTGACTTGAAGGTTTACCAGCTTATCACATGGTATTACTATTGACTTGGCGGACATAGTTGACAGTCGCAGATTGACTTTACCTTTATCCGTGTCAAGATCTTGAGCTACTTCATCCAAGATGAAGGATGTATCACTTTGTGAGTCGAGGAGGGCATATACTAAAACTTCTTTGTTTGGGTGAATTTTTGATGAAACCCAGACAGGTACTATAGAGGACGTTAATGTGCTTGAAGTTGATCGGGTTACTCTATTAGAGATCGTTGGCTCAGCTTCTTATTTAGTGTCGGCTTCTTCGTCTTGAGTGTTATCGTTCGTTGCAGATATTACCCTTTTACGTTCAACGAACTTGTCGTCATGTAAACATGTAGGATGTTTTCTTTGACATTTTTCGCATGTGCTCCAGGTATCACAATCCTTCGAATGATGTCCTCTCTGTAAACATCCAAAACACAGCCTTTCTGCTTGTGCAAACTTGATACGATCTTGGACAGGGTTTTCTGTGAACTTGAAACATTTATCAAGTGTGTGACCATTTCCTTTGCAGAAAAGACAGGTTACAGTATATGTGTGGCTTGAGTCTGTTGCTAATGTTCTTGCTTTAATGACTGAGTGTTTGGGTTCACTCATTTACAAACCTTTTAGAGCTTCTACTGAGGCAATGGGATCACAAGCTATGTCAGCTTCAGTAGATATAAAATCAACAAACGTGTGACAAAAAAATATGACAACAAACGCCTCATGGGGACTCCCTTGTTCTACTGGGGGACTTCAACGCTCACGTGGGCAATGACAGTGAGACCTGGAGGGGTGTGGTTGGGAGGAACGGCCCCCCTGATCTGAACCCGAGTGGTGTTCTGTTATTGGACTTCTGTGCTCGTCATGGATTGTCCATAACGAACACCATGTTCAGGCATAAGGGTGTACATATGTGCTCTTGGCACCAGGACACCCTAGGTCGCAGTTCGATGATCGACTTTGTTGTCGTCTCATCTGATCTGCGGCCGCATGTCCTGGACACTCGGGTGAAGAGAGGGGCGGAGCTGTCCACTGACCACTACCTGGTGGTGAGTTGGCTCCGATGGTGGGGGAGGATGCCGGTCAGACCTGGCAGACCCAAACGTATTGTGAGGGTCTGCTGGGAACGTCTGGCAGAGTCTCCCGTAAGACGGAGCTTTAACTCCCACCTCCGGGAGAGCTTTGAACACGTTCCGAGGGAGGCGGGGGACATTGAGTCCGAGTGGGCCATGTTCCGCGCCTCTATTGTCGAGGCAGCTTATCAGAGTTGTGGCCGCAAGGTTGTTGGTGCCTGTCGTGGTGGCAACCCTCGAACCCGGTGGTGGACACCGGCGGTGAGGGATGCTGTCATGCTGAAGAAGGAGTCCTATTGGGCCTTTTTGGCCTGTGGGACCCCGGAAGCAGCAGATAGGTACCGACAGTCCAAGCGGCATGCGGCTCGGGTGGTTGCTGAGGCAAAAACTCGGGCGTGGGAGGAGTTCGGAGAGGCCATGGAGAATGACTTCCGTACGGCTTCGAGGCGATTCTGGTCCACCATCCGGCGTCTCAGGGGGGAAGCGGTACGCGACCAACACCATTTATGGTGGGGATGGCGTGCTGTTGACCTCAACTCGGGATGTTGTGAGTCGGTGGGCGGAATACTTCGAAGACCTCCTCAATCCTACTGGCACGTCTTCCACTGAGGAAGCGGAGCCTGGGGACTTTGGGTCGGGCTCTCCAATCTCTGGTGCTGAGGTCACCGAGGTGGTTAAAAAGCTCTGCGGTGGCAGGGCTCCGGGGGTGGATGAGATTCGCCCTGAGTTCCTTAGGGCTCTGGATGTTGTGGGGTTGTGTTGGCTTACGCGACTCTGCAATATCGCGTGGACATCGGGGGCAGTTCCCTTGGATTGGCAGACTGGGGTGGTGGTTCCCCTATTCAAAAAGGGGGACCGTAGGGTGTGTTCCAACTATAGGGGGATCACACTCTTAAGCCTCCCTGGTAAGGTCTATTCAGGGGTTCTGGAGAGGAGGGTCCGTCGGATAGTCGAACCTCGGATTCAGGAGGAGCAGTGTGGTTTTCGTGCTGGTCGTGGAACACTGGACCAGCTCTACACCCTCAGCAGGGTCCTGGAGGGCGCGTGGGAGTTTGCCCAACCAGTTTACATGTGCTTTGTGGACTTGGAAAAGGCATTCGACCGCGTCCCTCGGGGGGTTCTGTGGGGGGTACTCCGGGAGTATGGGGTACCAGGCCCATTGATATGGGCTGTTAGGTCCCTGTACGACCGGTGTCAGAGCTTGGTCCGCATTGCCGGCAGTAAGTCAGGCTCGTTTCCAGTGAGAGTTGGACTCCGCCAAGGTTGCCCTTTGTCACCGATTCTGTTCATAACTTTTATGGACAGAATTTCTAGGCGCAGCCAAGGTGTTGAGAGGATCCGTTTTGGTGGCCTTAGAATCGCTTCTCTGTTTTTTGCAGATGATGTGGTCCTATTGGCTTCATCAGATCGTGATCTACAGCTTTCGCTGGAGCGGTTTGCAGCCGAGTGTGATGCGGCCGGGATGAGGATCAGTTCCTCCAAATCCGAGGCCATGGTCTTGAGCCGGAAAAGGGTAGCATGCCCTCTCCGGGTCGGGGAGGAGGTCCTGCCCCAAGTGGAGGAGTTTAAGTATCTCGGGGTCTTGTTCACGAATGAGGGAAAACTGGAGCGTGAGATCGATAGGCGGATAGGTGCAGCATCCGCAGTGAAGCGGGCGCTGTACCGGTCTGTCGTGGTGAAGAGAGAGCTGAGTCGAAAGGCAAAGCTCTCAATTTACCGATCGATCTACGTTCCCACCCTCATCTATGGTCATGAGCTTTGGGTTGTGACCGAAAGAACGAGATCTCGGATACAAGCGGCTGAAATGAGTTTTCTCCGCAGGGTGTCTGGACTCTCCCTTAGAGATAGGGTGAGAAGCTCAGTCATCCGGGAGGGACTCGGAGTAGAGCCGCTGCTTCTCCACATCGAGAGGAGCCAGTTGAGGTGGCTCGGGCATCTGGTTAGGATGCCTCCTGGACGCCTCCCTGGTGAGGTGTTCCGGGCATGTCCCACCGGGAGGAGACCCAGAGGAAGACCCAGGACACGCTGGAGGGACTATGTTTCTCGGCTGGCCTGGGAACACCTTGGGATTCCCCCAGAGGAGCTGCTCCAAGTGGCTGGGGAGAGGGAAGTCTGGGCCTCCCTACTTAGGCTGCTACCCCCGCAACCCGACCCCGGATAAGCGGACAAAAATGGATGGATGGATGGATGGAAACATGTGAAAGGATGGGTACTTTTCATCAACAGCCTTTCTTGTTATTTCCATAGCTGTCCGTCTCCATCTTGTAGTCAGCCACTCTGGAAGTTTTAGCAAAAGTTTCTGAATTTCCATACAGTCATTGAGAACCTCCAATGCTGTTACGTGTGACATTGCAACTTCACAAGTCTTAAGGAAGTCAACAAACTCTCTCAACTCATTTCCATCTTTGGCGTTTATTTCAGGCCAATTGTTAAGTTTGTCTCTAAAACATTTTCCTATGGTGAATAGACTTCCAAAACGCTTTTCTAGCACCTTCCAAGCTGAATCGTATGCTTCGTCTGTGCCCACTAGAAGGTCTTCAATTGCTCTCTTTGCCGGTCCACCGAGGTACTTTCTGAGATAATAAAGTTTCTCGTTCTTGGGAATGTTTTTTCTTTCGATCAGGATTTCAAATGACAACTGCCAGTCTTTAAACTTTAAAGGGTCGCCAGTGAACAATGCAGGTTCTGGAGTTGGAAGGCGATTAGCATTTATTGCTTCTGCTAGTATGCTAACTAGCTCATAATTTAGCTGTTGTTGAATTGCAGCAGATGAGGCTTGTGTGGCTGGAGGGATGAATGGTGGGCTTGATGCTTGGAGTGTTTGGTTTGTGGTGGCCTCAGATTGTTCACCAGGATCCGGTTGAGCTTGGTTTAAGATTGTAGGAATGTGCAACACAGGCTCAAAGGGAGCTTGTGTGACTTGTGGGATGAATGGTGGGCTTGATGCTTTGAGTGTTTGGCTTGTGGTGGCCTTAGGTTGGTCTTTAGGATTTGGTTGAGATTGGTTTACGATCACAGGAATGTGTGGTATAGATCTAAGGCTCGTAGCATTGTGGGCTTGGGTCAAACTTGGAGTCTGAAAGTGAACGTGTGTTACGGTAGGAATTGCTTGAATTTCACTTTCTTTTTTAATACTACGTAGTAAACTGCGACCTTCAGAAATACTTTCACCTTCATCATAAACCTTTGCTCGAGCCTTTGCTGCATTCAGGTTTTTAACTTCTTCCAAGTGTGCAATCCTTCAGCGTTGTTCTTCCATTAGTTGCTGTTCTTCGAGATTCTGCTGCTCAATTACTCGCTGTCTTTCGAGCTCGGCTTGCTTTTCTTCGAGCTGTCTTTTGAGCTTCTGACGTTCTAACCTTTGTAGTTCGGCTGCTTCCCTTTTTTGCTCCTCCATTACTGCTAATACTTCTTTGGATGCAGCTGCCTCCGCCTCCGCTTCCAGTCTCTTGCTTAGTTGTGAGCATGATTGGAATGAACTACCTTTAGACCTTTGTGATCTTGACCTTGACGTAGTGCTTTCAGATCCTAAGCATGACCCTACATCTGGCCACGGATCTTCTTCGCTTTCTACAAAGTCTCCCTGTAGTTGTTTTTCAGCTCTTTTGACAATGTATGTAGAAAGTGAAGTACATGCATCAACTTTACGCCTTGTGTCTGCATCAGGAGGTTGTATTTGACATATTCGTTCGTAGATGGTTTGAACGTTTGTGCATGTGGCGTTTAAGTCTTTAATCAGCTCCTTTAATTCACTGTCAGAAGCTTTCTTACTTAGTGTTGCTTTGATCAGTTTTACTTCACATTTCCATTTTCCAAAGGTGACTACATATTTGTTTTGAAGGCTTCTGAGTTTCTCCTCTTGAAGCTCTTTGCCTCCTTCTGTTAATGTTCTTAGCCTTTCACTTCTACGAACAGTCTGTGCGTCTGGGATTTGCTCATTAACATTTTCTTCTACTTCAGTATGTGATACAGCATGGAGCTCTTTATGATCCTTGTCGGTCATCTTGTGAATCTGGATGGATTTCACTCAATGTGCTATGTTCAAATTATAATACTCTTTCAAACTTGTAACTTACAACTTAACTATTACTGTACTTTGATTACTGTTACCTTATACAGTACTTTAACTATAATGAGCTTCACTCTTAGTACAGATGTGCTTCAGCTTCAGGAACTTTGTAAATTTCACACTTAAGTTTGATTTTAAGCAAAACACAAATTGTTTCCTTAAACAACCATACCTCGCTTTGAAGTCCAGTAGAAATTAGTTATTCTTTGACAAAGTTGTTATAGACTTATTGTGGCTTTTAACTTAACCTTTAACTTAACCACTTGTTCTATTTAAACAATGTCCTTTGTTAATTTCCACCTTATTCACACTTAGTTTGATTTTAAGCAAAACACAAATAATTTCCTTAAACAACAATAAATCACTTTGAAGTCCAGTAGAAATTAGTTATTCTTTGACAAAGTTGTTACAGAGACTTACTGTGGCTTTGAACTTAACTTTGAACTTAACCACTTATTCTGTTTAAACACTGTCCTTTTGTTAATTTCCACCTTTATTCAGTTGCATTCGTTGGGCTTGGCTAAGCCAGCCACTAGGGAGCACAAGCCAGTGTATCTCTTGTGCCGGTCCCAAGCCCGGGTAAATGGTGAGGGTTGTGTCAGGAATGGCATCCGATGTAAAACACTTGCCAAAACCATAATGCGAGTTCATCAAAGTGAAACCATACCAGATCGGTCGAGGCCCGGGTTAACAACGTCCGCCACCGGTGCTGTTGACAAACAGGGTGCCGGCGGAAATTGTACTACTGTTAGTCGAAGACGCCGAGGAGGAAAACGTGTCAGGAGACAGAGGGAGAGGAGGAAAGTGAAGAATGTAGGACTGAGGGTTGCAACTCTAAATGTGGGGACAATGACAGGCAAAGGTAGAGAGCTGGCTGACATGATGCAGAGAAGAAAGGTAGATGTTTTATGTGTCCAAGAGACCAAGTGGAAGGGCAGCAAGGCTCGCAGTATTGGAGCAGGGTTCAAACTGTTTTACCATGGTGTGGATAGAAAGAGAAATGGAGTAGGGGTGGTCCTGAAGGAGGAGTTGGCAAAGAATGTAGTAGAGGTGAAGAGAGTGTCAGATAGGGTGATGTGTCTGAAGGTAGAAGTAGAAGGTCTGATGCTAAACATAGTAAGTGGTTATGCTCCACAGGTTGGATGTGATGGGGAGGAGAAAGATAAATTTTGGAAAGATTTGGATGAAGTGATAGAGAGTATTCCCAGGGAGGAAAGAGTGGTGATTGGAGCAGACCTGAATGGACATGTTGGTGAAGGAAACAGAGGGGATGAGGAAGTGATGGGTAGGTTTGGTGTCAAGGAAAGAAACCAGGAAGGACAGATGGTGGTGGATTTTGCCAAGAGAATGGAAATGGCTATAGTCAATACCTATTTCCAAAAGAGGGAGGAACATAGAGTGACCTATAAGAGTGGAGGAAGGAGTACACAGGTCGATTACATTCTGTGTAGAAGAGGAAACCTGAGAGAGATTGGAGACTGTAAGGTTGTAGCAGGGGAGAGCGTGGCCAGACAGCATCGGATGGTTGTGTGTAGAATGACTGTTGTTGCGAAGAAGAGAAAAAGAGTAAAATCAGAGAAGAAGACCAAATGGTGGAAGCTAAAGAAGGAAGAATGTTGTGAGAAATTCAGAGACGAGCTGTTAAAGGCTCTGGGTGGTAAGAAAGAGCTTCCAAGTGACTGGGCTACTACAGCAACAGTAATTAGAGAGACAGGTAGGAAGGTACTTGGTGTGTCATCTGGACAGAGAATGGATGATAAGGAAACCTGGTGGTGGAATAGTGAAGTGCAGGACGCCATTCAAAGAAAGAGATTAGCCAAGAAGAAATATGACTGTGAGAGGACTGAAGAGAGGAGACAGGAATATAAGGAGATGGGACATAGAGCAAAGAGGGAAGTAGCTAAGGCAAAGCAGAGGGCGTACAATGAGTTATATGGGAGACTGGACACTAAAGAGGGCGAGAAGGACTTGTACCGATTGGCAAGACAGAGGGATCAGGCTGGAAAGGATGTGCAGCAGGTTAATAATAATAATAATAATAATGAATTCAATTTATAACGCACTTTTCATTAATGAAAATCTCAAAGTGCTACAAGGAGCAACAGAATTAAATGTCAATAAATTAAATGTCAATAAAACAAGTTAGGCTTATTAAAGATAGGAATGGGAATGTTCTAACAAGTGAGGAGAGTGTGATGGGAAGATGGAAGGATTACTTTGAGGAGCTAATGAATGAAGAGAATGAAAGAGAAAGAAGAGTGGAGGTCATAGAAACTGTGGACCAGGAAGTGGGAAAGATTAGTGAGGGTGAAGTCCGGAAAGCTCTGAAAAGAATGAAGAAGGGGAAGGCAGTAGGACCTGATGACATACCAGTGGAGGTTTGGAAATGTCTTGGAGAGATGGCAGTGAGGTTTTTGACTCAAATATTTAATGGAATATTTGAGGGTGAGAAAATGCCTGAAGAATGGAGAAGAAGTGTGCTGGTTCCCATTTTTAAGAACAAGGGTGATGTACAGAGTTGTAGCAACTACAGGGGAATTAAGTTGATGAGCCACACAATGAAGATCTGGGAGAGAGTTGTGGAAGCAAGACTTAGACAAGAGGTGACTATCTGTGAGCAGCAGTATGGTTTCATGCCAAGAAAGAGCACCACAGATGCCATCTTTGCTTTGAGGATGTTGATAGAGAAGTACAGAGAGGGTCAGAAAGAACTCCATTGTGTGTTTGTGGATTTAGAAAAAGCATATGACAGGGTACCAAGAGAAGAGGTGTGGTATTGCATGAGGAAATCTGGAGTGGCAGAAAAGTATGTTAGACTGGTACAGGACATGTATGAGGACAGCAGGACAGTGGTGAGATGTGCTGTGGGAGTGACAGATAGCTTCAAGGTGGCGGTGGGATTGCATCAAGGATCGGCTCTGAGCCCCTTCTTGTTTGCTCTGGTGATGGACCGACTAACAGATGAGGTCAGACAGGAATCCCCATGGACTATGATGTTTGCAGATGACATTGTGATCTGTGGTGAGAACAGGGAACAAGTGGAAGAGAACTTGGAGAGGTGGAGGTATGCTCTTGAAAGAAGAGGAATGAAAGTCAGCCGTAGTAAGACAGAGTACATGTGTGTGAATGAGAGGGAGGCCAGTGGAACAGTGAGGCTACAAGGAGCAGAGGTCACAAAGGTGCAGGACTTCAAGTACTTGGGGTCCACTGTCCAGGAAAATGGGGAATGTGGTAAAGAGGTGAAAAAGAGAGTCCAGGCAGGATGGAGTGGATGGAGAAAAGTTTCAGGAGTGATTTGTGACAAAAAGGTGTCAGCAAAGGTCAAAGGAAAAGTTTACAAGACAGTGGTGAGACCAGCTATGTTGTATGGTCTGGAGACAGTGGCATTGACAAAAAGACAGGAGAAAGAACTGGAAGTGGCAGAAATGAAGATGCTGAGGTTCTCCTTAGGAGTGACAAGGATGGATAAGATCAGGAATGAGATCATCAGAGGTACAGCACATGTTGAACAACTGGGAGATAAAGTTAGGGAGGCCAGACTGAGATGGTTTGGACATGTCCAGAGGAGGGACAGTGGGTATATTGGTAGAAGGATGTTAGAAATGCAGCTGCCAGGAAAAAGACAAAGAGGGAGACCAAAGAGGAGATATATGGATGCAGTTAGAGAGGACATGAAGGTAGTTGGAGTGAGGACAGAGGATGCAGAGGACAGAGTGAGGTGGAGGAGGATGACTCGCTGTGGCGACCCCTGAAAAGGGAAAAGCCGAAAGAAGAAGAAGAAGATTCGTTGGGCTTGGCTGCTTGTGTGCGTTGCTTAGGAGGTGGCGCCCTCTTGTGTTTGTACCACCGCAGTATCATCGTTCAGCTGCACACATGCCCTTTCTTTCTCGCCAGCAGGTGGCGGTAGAGTTTTTCACTGTAACGTCCTCAATGACGACACAGAGCATGGCTTTTTGTTCAGACGGGCACCTTTATTGAATGCTGCGAAAAACTACAGAAATAAGACAGAAAGTACAGAAATAAAACACAATGCTTTGGGTACAGTACTGAGAAATGAGTGAACATGCTTTAACAAAGGGAATACGGTACCTCGTGGCCGTTCGTCATTAAAGAAGTCAAAGAAGTCCTAAGCGAGCGTTTCTCGTCTTATGCATTCTAAATAAACATGTAAAATATTAGAACATCATGACTGACGGATGTATGATGTATTACAACAGTTATAAATACCTTTTAAGTTAGTGAACAGTCTTAAGCTGCTGCCTGCGTGCCTCTCGTTCTCCAGGTGAGTGTGTGTATGTGGGGGTGTGTCGAGTACCGTGATCTCGCCACTCTCTTCCGTTCACACAAATCTCGCGATAACGGTACTAACAAAATAATCCTTCACTACAGAATAAATGCATTTTGTACAAAATGTCACATTCTCAAGGTATGAGCAAAACAAATTAAACCCAAAATATTCTAACTACTAAAAAACAAATATTAATTCCCCTTTTAATGCATAAATCTTTTCAGCGACACTTACACAGCAGTCCGCAACGAGGCAAAGAATGCCCATCTTTCCGGATTTCCTCACGGAGCTGACTCGCACCTGGACTCAGCCCAGGGCTCCCATGTTGCTGCCGCTCTCGCAGTTCCTCGATGTGGATGGGATGGATGCAGCGGGTATAACCAATGTGCCACAAATGGAGGACACGCTGGCGTCTCACCTGGCTCCCAGGTCATCCGGGACAAAACCAACTCTGCCCAGCAAAGCCTGTCGAGCCTCGGCTTCTCTGCTCAAGAAATGCTACAGGGCTCAGGGCCTTGCGGCGCGCGCAGTGAACGCGTCCGCCATGATGCAGGCGTACCTGGCTGAAAAACTGCAGAAACTCAAAGCCAACAAGAATTACAACTCATAGTGCCACAATAATTGATAATATTTTCACAAATATAACAAATGGGGACGTGATAGGTGGTATCTTAACGACCGACTTAAGTGATCATTTACCAGTTTTCACAATCTATAAAAATGATCAAAGCATCACAAAAGCAGTCACAATGAAGAAAAAGATCATAAACACGTCAAAAAAAGTTTTGGAAAAATTGAAAGAGGATCTAGATAAACAAGACTGGAATGATGTGTATGTTGATGATGCGAACAGAGCATATGATGAGTTTATGAATATCTTGGAAGCTCTGTATGAAAAGAATTGTGTGCAAACAAATTACACAAAGAGAAATACGATTGATCAACCATGGATGACAAAAGGGTTGAGAAATGCTTGTAAAAAAAAGAATTATTTGTATTCATGTTTCTTGAAATTGCGAAGTCAGAGCGCTGAAGAAAAATATAAAAAGTATAAAAATAAATTAGTAGGGATTATAAGGAAACATAAGAAAGAATATTATAGTAAATTATTAGATAAAAGTAATGGTGATATGAAAGCAACATGGCGAGTAATGAATAGTGTCCTGAAGAATCATAAAGCAAAAACTGGTATTTCAAAATATTTTGTAAAAGACAACGATGAAATTCATGATGAAAATGAAATTGTAAATGGATTTAATCAATATTTTGTGAATGTTGGATCAAGCCTTGCAGCTAAAATACCAAAAGTAGATAAAAATGTGATCCACTCAATTACAGGTTGTGCAAATAGTATTTTTCTAAATGGAACTAACAAAGAGGAAATAATGAATGTAGTAAAAAATCTTACAGACAAGAGATCAAAAGACTGGGTGGACATGGATATGATGTTTGTAAAGGACATAATGAGCCATGTTATTGAGCCGTTCACATACATATGTAACTTATCATTTTCAACAGGAATATTTCCAGATAATATGAAAGTAGCTAAGGTCGTTCCTCTTTTTAAAAATGGTGATAAATGTGTTTCAACAATTATAGACCTATATCCTTGTTACCACAGTTTTCAAAAATTCTTGAAAAACTATTTGTAAACAGACTAGATCAATTTATAGATAAACAAAATATTCTAAGCAACAGTCAGTATGGGTTTAAAAAAAACTCTACATCAATGGCTCTCATGGAATTAATGGAACAAATAACTACTGCTGTCGATCAAAAACAATATTGTATCAGTATTTTTGTTGATTTAAAAAAAGCATTCGATACTATTGATCACACCATTCTCCTTGAAAAACTGAACAAATATGGTATTAGAGGACCAGCATTACAGTGGGTATCTAGCTACTTAAAAGATAGGAAACAATTTGTACAAATAAATGATGTAAGATCTGACCTCTGTAATATCACATGTGGAGTTCCCCAAGGCTCTGTACTTGGACCAAAGCTTTTTATTTTATATGTGAATGACTTGGTAAATGTGTCAGGACTCCTTAAATGTGTACTTTTTGCTGATGATACCACTTTTTTCTGTTTAGGTGAAGATATAGAACAAATGTTGGAATTGATAAAGACAGAATTTGTCAAGATACAAACTTGGTTTAAAATCAATCAATCAATCAATCAATCAAAACTTTATTTCAGATGCATATGGTCCATAGTAACAAAAACAACCACCACCACCAAAAATAAAAATAAATTAAAAAATTAAAAAGATAACATCAACAAGACACAGTAAAAATAGAATGTTCATCCATTGCCAAATAATTTAAGGCGCCAGTGATTCCACAGACTTGAATAGAACCTAACCGAGCTTTGTGCAGGGTTGGTCAGAGTATAGATGATGCTATTTGCAGAGTTTGTTAGCCTACACATACATCTGTACATAAGGTTACGAAGCACAGCTGCACAAGTTGGTACATTGGCATTCGCAAACATCTGGCTGGCACACTCCATCGCGGCACCTTAAGCAGCATCCTCATGCCATCATTGTATCAAAATAAATAAATTATCATTAAATCTAGAAAAAACGAATTACATGATATTCAGTAATAAAAAGAAAACTGTTGATGTTCCACTCAAAATTGAGGGTGTTGAGATTTGTAGAGTGAGTGAGGTGAAGTTTTTGGGTGTTATCATTGATGACAAACTGACATGGAAACAACACATAAATTCTGTAAGAATAAAAATAGCTAAATCGATTGCAGTACTGTACAAAGTCAGAGACCTATTGAATGATAAAGCTCTGTATTTGTTGTATAACACAATCATTGTTCCACACTTAATCTATTGTATTGATGTTTGGGGGAATGCGTGTAAAACAATCACAAAGCCTATTTTTGTATTACAGAAAAGAGCTGTAAGAATTATCACTAGAAAACATTACCGTCATCCATCAAGTACATTATTTTATCAACTGAAGTTATTGAAGTTCCATGATTTGGTAGACTATAATATTTTATCAGTTATGTATAGGGCTCAAAATAATGCATTACCTTTAAATATCCAAATGCATTTTGTTAAAAGACAAAGTTGTTATAATCTTAAGGGGACAGAGATGTTTGTAAAACCACAATTCAGAACTAGTTTGAAGGGACGTTCTACCTCAATCCAGGGAATTAGATTATGGAATGGCTTGGAGAATGTAGTTAAAAATGCCAAGTCAATGTTTACATTTAAGAAAATGATCAAAACAAATGTGTAAAAAATATATGAAATAGCGTAATGTGTATTGTATTAGTTAGAAAATTAGAAAGAGTTAGTCATTTTGTACTGTTGGTTGAAGATTATTATTGTTTAATCTGATTGTTGGAAAAAGTTGGTTGAAGATTATTATTGTTTACATGGTTGATTATTATTGTTTAATCTGATTGTTGGAAGTAAGGGGCAGATATAATAAGATTTATTCTTCTTTCTGCTACCTTTCATTTTTTAATTTTATTTTGTACATTATCATTTATGGGATTGTCTTGTATTGTTTCTTTTGTAAAAAAAAAATGAACAAATTTAATAAACATAAACATAAACTCCAGGTAACGACGGACAGACAGGCTACCGCCGACGTGCTGGAAGAAGCACGCAGGGCAACAGACTTTGTGCTCCGCATGATGGGGACAGCAGCTATTGCACAAGGCAGAGGCATGGCTAAGGTGGTCATCGCACAACGCCATCTGTGGATGACCCTAACTGACCTCCCGGAGGGACCGAAAATTCCTTTTCTGCACCACTCGATAGAGCCGACGGGATTGTGCGGAAAAGCTCTGGATCGAATTCAGACTAGACTGGACCAGAGGCGCAAACAGGCTGAGGCTCTCCGGGTAGGCATCCTCAGAAGAGCTTTCGCACCCTCCTCCCCCAGGAAGTCAGTTGGGAGCAAAGCCCCGCAGCCTCGACACCACTCAACCACACGTGTCCCACCGCAAAAGCGGCTGGCATATGAGGCCGAGCACCGGCGGAGACCACCGCCCGGGGGTCCGACACAGGGCCTCCTTGGCGAACCGGGACGCCAGACAGAAACGGGCCTGACGAACCAGGCCCTCTTCTTGACTTTACAGGATCACCCGCCCACCCGGCACGGGAAATGACCTTTTCACGTCCAGACTTTGTTTGTAACATGGTACAAAAAGCTGGTGACTTTGTTTTACACACAAATCATGTTTTTCCTGCTGTGAGTGACATAAAGTCAAATATGTCGTTACACTTAAGCACGAATAAAGCTCAAAAACAGCCCCTCTCTGTTTTCTTGACTAAAAAAAAACAACAACAACAACAAACAAAACAATAAAACACAGTATCATCAGCAGCACGGTCCCCTCTGCTCTTCCAGCCGACATCAAGGGCGGGGGTCATCATTCCCCCCTCCCTCACGGCTCACGGGGTGTTAGCCTAATCAATAAGCCCCAGCTGGGTACCTCGGGTCTATCTGCAACAGACAGTGCCAAAGACGCCTGCAAACAGGCCCGTCAGTCCTCACAGAGACAGGTGAGGGGGGTCACGTGCTACAGCGCCCGACCCGTTGTAAACCACGGGGCCGGCAATACACAAATCAAACAAACCTGTGATACTTCCGTGCTCCAGAGGGGCGCGCCGACAGAACCTGGCAGCCCACCTTCCCGGCTACCAGCTCATATTCAATGGATTCCAGTAAGTGACGGGGGGGGGTCACAACAGAAGCCCACAGGCCTAAACCAGTGTCACACGTTCACAAAGAAAGTGGTGATGACACTGTAGTATGTGTAAACACTCAATGCAGAGCAGAAATGGCACCAGGGCTGAATCAGATTCCTCTTCCCTTTAATAAAAGGGGACTGGACTTTCTGTCACCAGCCAAATAAAAAACTGCTCAACACAGAGAACTATTTTGGACAGCTTCACATCCGCCTGCTGAACCTGTCCCCTTATCCTCAGTGGGCGACATGCCCTACTCAAGCAATGATCCTGCAGCGTGTGACCACGCTCGCTGTACTGAATCAGTTCTACTCTTAAAGGACACCCCCCCATCAGGTGAAACACAGCCCCCTGGAGGTTCATCAGCCCCAGGGCACTGATGAGGCCGGAGGCTAGTGTACCAGACCCAATCATGAAGCGGGCTGGAGTCAGAAGATCTGCTCGTATACAGAACCTGCACCCACTCCGAACCATGACTCCCCACAATTAGAGAAAAAACAGGCATTCTGTTCCGCTTTTGCCCAATAATGACAGCAGTTTGCTTCTGCCTCCCAACACTCTCGGTCAGAGAGTTATGGAGGTACATCTGTAGGAGGGCCCTCTCCCTAACTTGGTTGGCCCTCAAGGGACCACATAAATCAGGGTCCTCGAGGAGGAGCTGGTTCCGCCACCTGCTCCTCTCCAGGGACCCGCCACATTGCCAGAAGGAACAGTCTCACCGCTTATGCTGAGAACTGTGGCTAATCTCAGCTTGGTGGCTGAGAGGAACAAACTGGTGGCCTCAGGCCTGCCCGAGAATGTGGTAAATACCATTCAAAACGCCCGAGCTATGTCAACACAGTCTCTCTACGCCCGGAAATGGCGTATTTTTGAAGCTTGGTGCATGGAAAGAAATATTATTTCTTATTCATGTGACTTGGTCCACTCCTCACCTTTCTTCAAGACCTGTTGGAGAAAGATTGTTCTTTCTCAACCATCAAGGTGTTTTTATCAGCTATTTCAGCTTGTCACGAGGGCTGGGGGAGCAGGACGCCTGGCGCGCACCCGCTCATAATAAGATTTATGAAGGGCGTGCTAAGGAAGAGACCCCCCAGCAGGATCTTGACCCCTGGATGGGATCTTAGTCTGGTCTTGGGGGCTCTCTGTGATCCCCCATTCGAACCACTGAGCGACATTAAGATAGATCTATTATCTTATAAGACCGCTCTGCTATTGGCCCTGTGCTCGGCGAAACGTGTGGGTGACCTCCATGCTCTGTCCGTGCACCCAATGTGTACCAGGTTTGCCCCTGACGGGTCTAAGGTCACCCTAAGGCCTAATCCTGCGTATATCCCTAAGGTCTTGACTCTGAACCCCAGAAGTCTGGACTTTGATCTCTCTTCTTTTCCTCCTGCTCCTGTCCTCACTCAGGAACAGAAAAGGCTGAAGGCTCTCTGCCCCGTGAGGGCTTTAAGCGCTTACATGCAGAGAACAGCTGAATGGAGGAAAACAAACCAACTGTTTGTGTGCTTTGCGGCCCCAGCTACTGGTAGGGCCCTATCAAAGCAGCGCCTCTCACACTGGGTGACTGAGGCCATAAAAAGGGCGTACAGTAGCAAAGGTCAACAGGTGCCCTCTGGAGTGCGTGCCCACTCCACTCGGGGCCTGGCTACCTCGTGGTCATTGTTCAAGGGTGTACCAGTTGCAGACATCTGTGCGGCTGCGAACTGGAGCTCTACAAATACGTTTGCAAAGCATTACAGTTTGGACCTTACTGCGTGTGATGTCACTCAGGCTGTCCTTTCTAACACACAGTAGAAAGCGGCCTTGAGATGCCTATTGAATAAAGGCGGACGTTCACACTAGGATGCATTTTACTGAGCATTTCAAGGGTGTGAGTGAATTACGTTCCCATAGCATTTATGTTGCACCGAGTGACTGACTGATAAGGGAACTGAAAGTTATGCACCATAACTCATGTTCCCTGAAGGAAGGGAATGAGGTGCAACATACTTGGCCCTTTTCAATGCTGAAAGCTCGGTGAAGTGCATTTTGGAGGAAGTAGGATGGGCGTCAGCACCTTAAATACCCAGAGGGCGGGGTCTCTGGCGTGACGCTGACGCCCCTGCCGTAAAGGCGTGATTGTATTCCTTCAGGTAATCGCGCAGAGCGCAATTTCCCATAGCATTTATGTTGCACCTCGTTCCCTTCCTTCAGGGAACATGAGTTATGGTGCATAACTTTCAGGTTTCCTGAGCACACATACCAGATGATGCGATGGCACTCAAAAGGTTGAGTGCCATCTCATTACAGTATCTGGTATTTGTGGCCTTTATGTCCTCAAGACACATAAGAGGTTGCTTGATAGAGTTGCATCTTACTTTATGAGAGGGACATAAACTCAACTGTCATCTGCAGAACACTGTAAGAAAAGAACACATTTTGTGAGTATGGATCTCAGTGGAAGCAGATAGAGAACAATAGAGGACATAAAACAGAGCCTTGAGGGACTCCACAAGAAAGAGAGGAGGACAATGACTCATTAAACACAGACAGTTTGGTTTGTCTAATGAAGCTTGAACTATTCCAGAGCTAAGCCCTTGACCCACCGCTCCTATCGAGACTGTAAGCCGTCCTCATGTGCTCATCAGCTGTTTCCTCCAGTAGTTCTGTGACGTCTTTGTTTTGCTGTCCCCAGTTGCGGAGCGGAAAAGAGAAATGACCCTCCGTCTGTTCTCCTCTGTTGTGAGCATAACTTTAAAGAGGAACTAAACCCAAAATTAACTTTTTTTAGCTGATAAACTCCCTAGAATGTGTTCAAAATGTTATCTAGCACTATGGCTGTGTTTAGTTTCATATAATTGTGCGTATCTGTGTAAATCGGCTAATTGGCAATATTTTGGCCTAAAAACGTGTTTACGGTAGTCCTTTGGGTTGAACAGAGGTTATTGCACCTTAATTTTCATATTGGTCAGGACTGTTCACTCTGATGTGTCTTGTACACTCTGATGTCACACAGGTGGTTCAAGCAGAGCCAATCCCCTGCAGAGATGAGAAGTGCATACCTTATATGGAAGTGCTGCATTTCACTCCTGACAAGCGGTTTTATTTTTCTTTTCATTTTCATTTTTTTAGGCCTTTGGTTTTGGATGGAATGGGTGGAATAGATAAATACATCTACATGTTTATTCTTTGTTGTTGCTTGGTGTATGTTGTTGGCTAGAGGTTTAATTTGTTTTAGGTTGTTGCAGGTGGAGGCGTGAACAAAAGCACAACTCTACCTCCACCCTTCCTTGTCTCTCGACACACCCATTTTCAGGGAGATTTTGGAAGGAGGAGTTACCGATCCACAGGGTGTGGAGTTGCTCTTTAAATACATTCAACTTCCATTTAGGTGTGTGACTGCGTCTAAGTGTAAGAATGGTTCATATTGAAAAATGTGGTTGTCACATCAAAATCCAAGACGGCCACCACCATGTAGACATGTAAACTGACCACCCCGATCAGTTGAGGAAACTTTCTAGTTTTTATATTGCTTAAAATATAGTTTCCTCAAATGATTGGGGGTGGCCAAAGACTAATTTATGGGGGGCCAAGGCCAGCATTGGCCACCCCCTGGCTCCTCCATGGCACCTGATGGATAAAATTGCTCCCTCCACTCGTCAGGATCCATCACGCTGCACTGCTTTGACAACAACAACAACAACAACAAAATCTTCCTCTGTTCTTCTTCACAAAGTAACTCCTCCCCACATGAAACTCTTGATTTAAAAACGTTTAGGTTTACGTTCATTCGCTGTTCAAAGTCCAGAAAAACACTCGTCTCCAACAAACATTCACTATTCAAGACCCTCGGAGACGGTGGAGTACACGGACGTACCTCAGGTTTGTCTTTTCTCTGCTCCTTGTTGTTCTGTTGTTGTTTACCTGCTGCCTCGTCAGATTTGTTTGTAAACAAACAGAATAATAAGAAATAATAATTTAAAGCTAGAAAGAGATTATTGCCATTTAATTTACAAAAGTCCTTTGCTCTTGTGATAGAACTAACAGAAGGAAGTATGATTTCAAAAGTAAAACTGTGCGTACTACTTTAAAACAAATGTGCTTTTCGGTGCATGGAGTAAAACTATGGAACAGTTTGGATGAGGAGTTTAAAAATTGCTCTACAATAAACCAATTCAAGAAACTTTATAAAAAAAGAATGATATACACTTTTGAGTTGTTAATGGGAAGAGTGATATATTGTTATGTATGTTATTGTTTAGATATTGTTTGCAACTTGTTTTGTTAATTTAATGTTTACGGCCATGACATTTTTGTAATTATTGAGAAAGGGGGCAGGTCTATACAAGATTTTCTTCTTCCTGCTCCCTCTTCACTCGTGTAAATATGTGTTGTCAGAGAATGTGTTTGTAAACTGATGTTTTTTTTTTTTAATCGAGTGAATAAATTGATTGATTGATTGATAATAACATCTTCTTCCTGTCCGGACGATGTTGACTCCCTGAATCCTGACGTCATCAGATTAAACATTTTAATTCTAAATTATTTTGTCAAACTAACCTGGAATATTTGAACTGAACTCTTTCTGTTAACAAAACTGAACTTTGTGTTTTAGTTTAGTTTGAGTTTGATTCAACTGTAAATATCAACTAGTGGCCCATGGAACACTTTAAATTTGTTGTAGGAGACGTTTGTGGCCTGTAGGGGTGACAATACAAAGCTATAAAGATTTTATTTTTACTTTTATTGATGTTTTTTAAAATTTAAGACAAACGAAAAGACCAGATTCTTGTAAAGAGAGGGAAAATAGTTTTTTAAATAAAAAAACAACTATGAACAATGTAAACCTATGTCATTTTAATTAAGTATAGAAATAAAGCAAAAAGTTTAGTTTATTTATTCATTCATTTTATAATAAAATACAAAACAATTCACATATATATATATATAATAAGAAAAAGAAAAAAAACAAAATATAAAATGAAAGGCAGCAGATGAAGAAAAAATCTTACTATATCTGCCCCTTATTCTCTAATAAACAATTCAAACAACCAATTTATTTAAATACCAAAACAAAATGAACAACTTATTTAACTTCCTTTATCTACAATTACTCATTAAAATACATTCAGATGTATGTTTTTAATAATAAGTTAAAGTATTTGCAAAAGAAGTGACATGAAAACAGCTAAAAGTAGAATTTTTTTGTTGTTTGTACAACAAAAATTCTTATGTTAGTTTCGGTCATGGCTTTAAAGAGCCGCATGTGGCTCCAGAGCCACAGGTTGCAGACCCCTGTGATAGATGGTTTTTGGTCTTTTATTTTAAATTTTATTCATATATTTGAATAAAACTGAACAGGAAATCTGCTCAAATCCACTTTTTCTGTTTTACTTCTGAAAGTTTATTTTGGGTCAAAAAGGTTTTTTTTGATTGATTGATGTTTATTCATTCATTTTAAAAGAACAATACAAGACAGTTTCATCAGATACAAGAATACAAGTAGGATAAAATGAAGGGAGCAGAAAGAAGATGAAATCTTATTATATCTGCCCCTATTTCACAGTTTGTTCAACCAATGATAACCTTCAAGCAACATCACAGAATGAATAATTCTACTTATTTTTCTAACTGTAATACATAAACTAGATCACAAAATGAATAATTCTACTTAATTTTTCTAACTAATACACAAACTACATCACCCGTAATTCTACTTAATTTTTCTAACTGATACACAAACTACATCACAAAATGAATAATTCTTTTTCTAACTAATACACAATAGCAAAATGAATAATTCTTTTTCTAACTAATACACAATTTTTCTAACTAATACACAAACTATATCATATTTTTTTTTTATTTTTTTTTTACTTGATTTTCCTAACTGTAATACACAAACTAGATCATAAAATGAATAATTCTACTTAATATTTCTAACTGTAATACACAAACTAAAAGATGGCACAACATCAAGATGTTCATAAAATGAATAATTCTACTTAATATTCCTAACTGTAATACACACAATACATCACAAAAATGAATAATTCTACTTAATTTTTCTAACTGTAATACACAAACTGCTTCACAAAATGACTAACTCTACTTAATTTTTCTAATACGCACTAAGCTACATCATAAGTACAACATAGGTGTAATACACAAACACGCAAGGTTACATCATATATAGTTTTTGAGCAAATCCTTTTTGACCTTTTTCTTAAATGTATGCATTGATTTTTCATTTTTAACATCACTCTCCAGAGCATTCCACAATCGAGGGTCCACTTGCAAGTGGCCCCAGAACCACAAGTGGCCCCGGAGCCACAGGTTGTAGACCCTTTCTTTAATTGTGTCTCATTTTTTAAGTGAACAAGTGAAGTGGTACTGTCTGGACTTTATTGGAGCAGGTCTGATCCCAGAAGTTTACAGGCTCCTGGTTCTGCAGCCTCTGGGCTCAGGTCTGCAGGTTGACCCACCTCCTGGTCTTCAGAACCGAACCGGACAGCAGTTGTTCCAGATGTTGATCATCTGGACACACAGAGGTTCTGTTTGAACCAGGGAGGAGGAGGCCTCTCTGTTCAGGAGGATGGTGCTGGTTCTGCTGCTCTGGGTTCGGATGGGTGGGTGGGCTCCTCCTCTGGCTCGTGCACGGTGACGTCACGCAGGGTGGTCCTGCAGCTCGTGAGGCCCGGGAGCTCAGATCCAGGTTCCAGCTGGGAGGCGGAGCGGGTTCTCCGGACTTCAGACAGAACTCCGTGTCGCTCCTGGTTCCGTCGAACTCCATCCAAACCCAGAACCTCCTCATCCTCCCCGGGTTATTCTGGCTGATCCGGAACAAGTTCCTGTTTGAACCTGCAGAACTTTTCTTTTGGGTTGAAGTTCTGTAGAACCCTCTGAGGCTCGTCATGGTTCTGCTGTCTGTGGTTCTGCTGCTTCTTGGACCCGTTTGGACCTGCGCTCAGGAGGTAAGAGCTTCACCAGAACCTTTGGGTCCACTGGAAGTTTTTTTAAAAGAAAGTTGGATGAAAGTTGGATGAAGTGAATGCAGCCTGTCAGCACGCGCACGCTGCTTCCTGTGTGCGCGACACGCTGTCTCCTGTCACACGCACGAGCTTCAGTCCAGATGTGCAGAACCGAGCCGGACTCTAACCCGTTCTCTTCTTGTGTTCCTCCAGGCCTCTGCAGGAGCAGACAGACAGGGTGAGTCCTGGACACACAGACAGTAACACGCACACGCACACGCGCTTGAGGGGCTTTGTTCTGATAGAGACAGAACCCCGAACATCTGGTCTCCATCCAGACAGAACCCCGAACATCTGGTCTCCATCCAGACAGAACCCCGAACATCTGGTCTCCGTTCAGAGCTGCAGAACCATGGAGGTTCTCTGGTCTCTCCTGAAATGTTCCACTCAGGACCATCAGGTTCTGCACAGCCAGATGTTCAGTCAGTGGTGCAGTGGTTGGAGCTGTGGCCGCACAGTGACTGGTGACAGGTTTGCCTCCACCTGGAGTCTTTCTGGGTGGAGTTTGCGTTTCCTACCTGTGCACACACATGTGTCTTCTGCTTTCTCCCACAGACCAAAACATGGATGTTTGTTTGTTTGTTTGTTTGTTTGTTTGTTTGGATGTTTGTTTGGTTGGATAGGTGGACCAGATGTATTTTTGGTTGGATGGATGATGGTTGGATTTAATTGGATGTATGTATATATGGATGGATGTTTGGTTCAATGGGTGGGTGGATGTTTGAATGGATGGATGGATGATGGAAGAATGGATGGATGTTTTGCTGGATGTGTGTTTGGATGGATGGATGGATGTTGGATATTTTGTTGGGTGAATGATGGGTGGCTTTGATTGGATGAATAAATGTTTGGATGGATGTTTGGATGGATGATGGATGGATGATTGGATATATGGATGGTTAGATGTTTGGTTGGATGGATATTTATATGGATGGATGGGTTTGATTGAATGGCTGGATGTTTGGATGGATGATGGATGAATGATTGGATATTTATATGGATGGATGGCTGGATGGATAATGACTGGTTTTGACTGAATGGATGTTTGTTTGGTTGGATAGATGGACCGGATTTATTTTTGGTTGGATGGATGATGGTTTGGTTGGATTTGATTGGATGTATGTATATATGGATGAATGGATAGATGTTTGGTTCAATGGATGGGTGGGTGTTTGGTTTGGATGGATGTTTTGCTGGATGTGTGGTTGGATGGATGTTTGGATGGATGGATGGATGGATGGATGTTGGATATTTGGTTTGGTGGATGATGGGTGGGTTTGATTGGATGAATAAATGTTTGGTTGGATGATGGATGGATGATTTGATATTTATATGGATGGTTAGATGTTTGGTTGGATGGATATTTATATGGATGGATGGGTTTGATTGGCTGGATGAATGTTTGGATGGATGGATGATGGATGGATAATTTATATTATTATTATTATTATATTATATTTATATGGAAGGATGGCTGGATGGATGATGACTGGGTTTGATTGGCTGGATGGTTGGTTGTTTGGATGGATGTTTGAATATTTATGTGGATGTTGGATGGTTGGTTGGATGAATGTATGGATGGTTGGTTGGATATTTATATGGGTGGATGTTTATTTGTTTGTTTGGCTGGTTGGTTGGTTGGATGGATGATGGTTGGATTTGATTGAATGTATGTACATACTGTATATATGGATGAATGGATGGATGTTTGGTTCAATGGGTGGGTGGATGTTTGAATGAATGGATGGATGGATGATGGAAGAATGGATGGATGTTTTGCTGGATGTGTGTTTGGATGGATGGATGTTGGATATTTGGTTGGGTGGATGATGGGTGGGTTTGATTGGATGAATAAATGTTTGGTTGGTTGGCTGTTTGTTTGGATGGATGTTTGTTTGGATGGATAATGGATGGATGATTGGATATTTATATGGATGGATGGGTTTGATTGGATGGATGGATGTTTGGATGGATGATGGATGGATGATTGGATATTTATATGGATGGATGGCTGGATGGATAATGACTGGGTTTGATTGGATGGATAGTTGGTTGTTTGGATGGTTGGTTGAATATTTACAGTATATGGATGTTTGGATGGTTGGTTGAATGGATATATGGATGGATGGATTATGGATGTGTTTGATTGGATGGATGATTGGTTGTTTGGATGGTTGGTTGAATATTTACTGTATATGGATGTTTGGATGGTTTGTTGAATATTTATTGTATACGGATGTTTGGATGGTTGGTTGAATATTTACTGTACATGGATGTTTGGATGGTTGGTTGAATGGATATATGGCTGGATGGATAATGACTTGGTTTGATTGGATGGATGGATGGTTGGTTGTTTGGATGGTTGGTTGAATATTTACTGTATATTCATGTTTGGATGGTTGGTTGAAGGGATATTTATATGGATGGATGGATGTTGGACATTTGGTTGGGTGGATGATGGTTGGGTTTGATTGGATGAATAAATGTTTGGTTGGTTGGATGTTTGTTTGGATGGATGGATGATGGATGGATGATTGGATACTTATATGGATGGATGGCTGGATGGATAATGACTGGGTTTGATTGGATGGATGGTTGGTTGTTTAGATGGATGCTTGAATATTTACATGGATGGTTGGATGTTTGGATGGTTGGTTGAATATTTACTGTATATTGATGTTTGGATGGTTGGTTGAATGGATATTTGTGTTGATGGATGGATGATGGATGGGTTTGATTGGATGATGGTTGGATGTTTGTTTGGATGGATGATGTGAACTCTTCATGTTGACGGATGGATGATGGATGGGTTTGATTGGATGATGGTTGGATGTTTGTTTGGATGGATGATGTGAACTCTTCATCACCCATGGATGATATCAACTACCCAACAACGACAGAACTAACAATCTGCTTCTAACGTTTTCATGTTCTGTAAGTCGCCATTAAAACTCTGCTGCTGGACTTCCTGGACCCCCATCCAGGACCCTCCTGAGGGTTCTGA
>JBBPBX010025029.1:0-10239 GCA_038048925.1 Garcialebias charrua | reverse complement strand
ACCGGCTGTGACTTTCCTCAGACATGTCATTTGTTTCACTGTGGACACCTGTTTGACACAAAGATAATGACAGGGCTGCGGTGCTCACTGACTTTTCCCAAACAGGCCTTTAAATGTACTTACTGCTGCAGGAGAAACAGACTGAGGCCGGATGGAAATGTCTTCTTGAAAGACGTTTCCAGTGGTGCAGTCTACGCGATACGCTGGTATACGGAGTATACCCACTAGAAAAGCTTGGGAATTGATGTATACCCACTTAAAAGTGCCCAATAATGCGTGACGTATCATTGGGCACGTGTCCTTGATATGTTAAATGGCAGTTAAACTCTTCCCTAACAATCTGTCTCTATGCAGCGCTTGTGTATTACGATCACTTGTAAGGACCAGTGCCAACTCATTGCTCCTCTCCGCTGCTCTGTTTGAAACGTGGAGCTCGGGTCAGCCGATAAAGAACCATAAATCCGCCTACTCACACCCTTCAGCTACTGTTGGGTTCCCTGCTGCGGGTCTAATGGAT
The DNA here is from genome assembly GCA_038048925.1 of Garcialebias charrua. Lineage (NCBI taxonomy): Eukaryota > Metazoa > Chordata > Actinopteri > Cyprinodontiformes > Rivulidae > Garcialebias > Garcialebias charrua. Next base: position 9,722 of record JBBPBX010025029.1, on the reverse strand, counting down.
GTTAGCTTCATCTTTTATTGTAGATTAATTTAAATGAGGTCTACATGACTTAAACAGCTGAAAGGTTTTGCCCAGCTCTTGGGTTATATAATGTTATCACCCTTTTGTGTTTGTGGTGGACGATAAAACTCCTGCTACAACATCTGACTTCCTGTCCTACAGATCCGCTGCGGACCCGTCTAAAGGAATATGGTCTGGTCACGCCCTTCAGCACGGACGCTCACGGACACTTCCTGTCCCACCTGCTGTCAGCCACTCACAAGCGACGGGTCAAAAGGGCGGTGTTTCCTTTTGTTGAATCTGAACAGAACATTTTCTTCAACATCTCCGCCTTTGGAAAGGAGTTCCACCTTCGTCTGCGGCCCAACACCCGGCTAGTGGCACCTGGGGCGGTGGTGGAGTGGCACGAGGAGGTCCAAGGTTTTGGAAACTTCAGTGGGAATAGTTCCAGTCCAGGAGCCAACTTGACCGATGGGAGGGAGGAGCTCCTGCGCCGAGAGCTGCTGAAGACAGACTGCACCTTTATCGGGGACATCACAGATGTGCCCGGGGCCTCGGTTGCCATCAACAACTGTGACGGTCTGGTAAGTCTTTCTTAGACCCCCCTTCTCCAGAAGCTAAGATCCATGACCTTCTGAAATGATGACATCTTAAGTTAGACATCTTACATTTAGCCTTTCTTCACGTCAGAGTTTTCAAGGTACATTGTTTTACTCAGGACCAGGTTTTAATGGGTCACTGCTCAACTGTTACTCCCCCCATCATAAAACATCACTCCCTTTGTGCTCCTTCCTGGCCTCCTCATAAAACACTTGACTGAAAACTGGAGAGTGACTCAGGAGGACCAAATCGTTTGAGGTGAGGTTGTGGGGTTGAACATAAATCAGCATCTCAAACCCAAATTCCTGAAGTAGTTTTAAAAAAATGGGACAAATGATGTCATCAGAGTCTGATAGAAGACACAAAACTGCATAAATTAAATTTTTGTTGCTTGTTGGAACTGGAGCGTCTTGATTTATGGTGTAATCTTATGGCTAAGCCAGTTTAGTTTGTTCCTGGGTATGAGGATCAAAGTTCAGTTTGTACCTTTGTACGAGGGTCAAGGTTCAGTTTCTACCTGGGTATGAGAGTCACGGTTCTGTTTGTACATGGGCATGAGGGTGATGGTTTTGGTTTTGAGAATCATGGTTCAGTTTGTACCTGGGTATGAGGATCAAAGTTTAGTTTGTACCTTTGTACGAGGGTCAAGGTTCTGTTTCTACCTGGGTATGAGGGTCATGATTCAGTATGCATCTTTGTAAGAGGGTCACAGTTTAGATTGTACCTGGGTATGAGAGTCATGGTTCAGTTTCTACCTGGGTATAAAGGTCATGATTCAGTTTGCATCTTTGTATGAGGGTCACAGTCCAGTTCGTACCTGGCTATGAGGGTCACAGTTTAGTTTGTACCTGGGTTTGAGGGTCACGGCTCATTTCAGACCTGGGTGTGAGGATCATTGTTCAGTTTGTACTTGTGCATCAGGGTCACGGTTCAGTTATTACCTCAGTATAAGGGTCACAGTTCACTTCGTGCCTGGGTATAAGGGTCATGGTTCAGTTAGTACTTGGGTATAAGTGTCACAGTTTAATATGTATGACGGTCACAGTTTAGTTTGTACCTGGGTATGAGGGTCACGGTTCAGTTTGTACCTGTATATGAAGGTCATGGTTCAGTTCCTACCTTGGAAAGATGGTCGCAGTTTAGTTTGTACCTGGGTATGAGGGTCACGGTTCAGTTTGTACCTGGGCATAGGGATCACAGCTCAGTTTGTACCTTGGTATGAGGGTTACGGCTCACTTCGTACCTTTGTATGAGTGTCGCAGTTCACTTTGTACCTGGTTATGACTGTCATAGTTCAGTTCATATCCAGTTATGAGGGTCTTGGTTCAGTTCATACCTGGGTATGAGGGTCATGGTTCAATTTGTACCTGTGTAATATGGCCACCATTCAGATTGTACCTGTTTTCCAGATATTGATAATTTAAAGTTTAAATTTAGGTTTGTTTTCTCTGTGTTTTTGTTATTAAATTCAAACCAAAAATAAAAACAAGTTTGTCTGGTGATGGTGAGATCATTACTTGGGGTTTATTCTGTTCATACAAAGTAATTTGTATAAACTTATTAGTTTAACAGTTTTATGTCACTTTATTTCTTGGTTTTCTTGGTCGTTGACAGAAGTTTGTTTCGCAGAATGAAAGAATAAAATGAAATCAGCTGAAGTCCGGGGAGTTTGGAGGAAATCACAAGTGAGAGGAGTGTAAGTCCGGATCGGACCTTCAGTAAATCAGTGGTTCTGACTGATGAGGACCAGATGTGGTCTTTGATCTCAGGTTGGAGCCTCCTCCTGCATCAGGTGTGTGTTTTACTGCCTCCTAGTAATTACAGTCAGGCTGCTGTCTGGAAGGCTTCACAGCAGCACCAGCAGCAGCTAAATGCTTATCAGGCAGATCCAGTGAGGGGGGTCGGTGTTATTATGTTACACGCATGTCAGTGAAACAGCATCAAACACATGATGACCACCAAGTTCTGTGTGTGATGTTCCTCAGACCGCCTGGTTCTGAAGCTAGGTAAAAGTAACTGAGTCTGTTGTAAATCCTTTGCTGCTCGACCCTCATCATACCTGAGACCTGATGATGTCACCCGACTCTACGTTTCTTCTTCTGTGCTGCTTCTCCAGGCGGTCAGCCTCAGTCACATGTTGGTTCTGGGGGGTCGGCCCCTTCAGGCTCCTCTTAGCAGGAAAATGCACCTCTATAGGCTGAGGTCTGGATATGGACTGGACCGGTCCAGAACATTCCACTTCCTGTCCTCTGCAGGTCTCCTGTGGACAGTAGGTGGTGAGACCTTCACTCTGTCCTCTGCAGGTTGGTGCTGATGTCTCTAACATCTGGGTCAAAGCTCTCACCATGTTTCTGTCCTCTGCTGCTGGTGTTGTCCTTCGTCTTCCTGTAGGACGCCAGAGGTTCCCGCCTCCTTCAGGACGGTTCAGTTGTTTGGACTGTCCACCATGTGGTCCAGAACTCTTCTTTTCATCATAAATAACATTCTCCTCTCAGCTGTTTGTCTGATCCAGATGGAAACACGTATAAAACGATGTTTGATGTATCCAGATGTTGACAGCAGGACGGGGGCTGGTCCCTCTGGTCCAATCCGTCCACAGAGGACCGTCTGTTTGTTCTGAACAAACTCGACCTGAAAGCTCACGTGCAGCAGCTGAAAGTGAAACGTCCAGCTGATGCCTGATGGACGAGTCGTCCTGGTGTCCTGGTTCTGACGGGCCCACGTTCGTCTCCTGCATTTCTCTGTTTGACACGGCGGGCTGGTTTTTCTTTTTCAGATCTTTCCTAACAGATGTTTCGTAACAAGCTGGAGGGCTCTGAGAAAGAACCGAACCAGGAGGCCTGGGGGTAAACACTGAGACAAAACTGGCTGGAAGCCTTTTCTGGACTCCAGGGACTCAGATTGACGTTCCTCTTACAGGAACCAGCAGAAACCCTCTCACGTTGTCCAGCTCTCACTGCTTCTCAGCTCCATGAAGAGTTGGAGTTCTTCTGTCTGACGTTAAAACAATCATCGAGGTTCATTTGTTCTGACAGCTTGGCTCAAATTTGGACCAACAGGCCGACTGCAGGTTTCCCTTTAAGACCTCAGCCAGCTGTGGCTGAGTGGTTAGAGCAGTCGTCCTCCAATGCAAGAGTTGGGGGTTCGATTCCACCAGCAGTCACATGCTGAGGTGTCCCTGGGCAAGACACTGAACCCCTCATTGCCTCTGATGTGTCCCATCAGTGTTTGAAATTATTTTTTTTTTTCATTCAACCTTTATTTAGTCAGGTAAATCTTTTGAACCTCATGGGCTCATTTACGAAAGCGACCTGCTAAAACTAAAGAACAATGAACAGCAGTGGTAGAATTTCCTTAAACAATAAACAAACAAACAATAAACAATAGAAAACAAAAGAGAGAAAAAAACAAAAGAAAGTTTTTTTTTTTTTTTAACAAAGTATCAAAAAACTAGCAAAACATTATAAGGTAGACGTATAAAATCAAAGACAGGAACAAATCTGCATTGGTTTTTGCCAGGATTCCAACAGATTCTGAAAACCATTTAGAGAAGTCAAGGTCGAGAGCTTCAGATCTTTTTGTAAGATATTCCATGAAGCAGGAGCAGAGTAGGAGAAGGCCCTTTTTCCAAGTTCAGTCCTCACTGACGGAACACTGCAGGTAATCATGTCCTGAGAGCGCACGCTGTAGCTGCACTCACGCAAAGACATGTAGGAGGAGATGTATGAGGGCAGCAGACCAAGAAGTGATTTAAAGATGAAAATGTACCAGTGGAAGAGTCTGCGTGAAGTTAATGATGTCCAGTTAACCAGTGAATACAGGGTGCAGTGGTGGGTACGATAATCACAACCAGTTATGAATCTTAGTGCACCATGATAGACAACATCCAACATCTGCAGGGTGCTTGTAGGAGCATTCATGTAGAGAATGTCACCGTAATCAATGGAGGGAAGGAAAGTCACAGATACAAGGCGTTTCCTAACATTCAGTGTTAGACATGATCTGTTTCTGAAAAAGAAACCCAGTTTAACTTTCAGTTTCTTCACTAGGTTTTCCACGTGGAGTTTAAAAGAGAGATGTGAATCGATCAGGATACCCAGATATTTATAGGAATCAACAAACTCAATAGGGACACCATTTGAAGATAAAATCAGAGGAGGATCTGCTGGAACCGCCTTCCTATTTGAAAAAAACATCCCTTTTGTTTTATCAGCATTTAGGACAAGTTTGAGACGGAACAAATCTGACTGGATGATGTCAAAAGCGGATTGCAGTAACTGGAAAGCCTTAGCTACTGTTTTAGCTCGGCAGTAAACAACTGTATCATCAGCATAGAAATGTAAGGATGCATCAGGGATGCAGTGACCTACATTAGCTATGTAGATTGTAAAGAGAGTTGGTCCTAAAACTGAGCCTTGTGGTACACCATTTTTAACTGTTAAATAGCTGGAAGAAGTACCGTTATGTTGAACACATTGCCTCCGATTGGAAAGATAGTTAGAAAACCAACCGATGGTGTGATCAGAGAAACCGATTTCTGAGAGCTTATGACACAGGATGTTATGATCCACAGTGTCAAAAGCTTTAGACAGGTCTAAGAAAAGTGCAGCACAATAGTCCTTAGCATCCAATGCTTCAACAACATCATTCAGAACCTTCAGAGAAGCAGTTGTTGTGCTGTGTTTTTTCCTGAAACCAGATTGATGGAGAGGTAAGATGTTAAATGAGTCCAAATAATTTTTGATCTGAGAGTTTATCAGTTTTTTTTTTTGAATGTGATAAAGCTCTGATTATTCTTTGTACAGATCTAGTAGAGTGCTGTGTGAATGGGTAAATGAGGCACATTTTGTGTTGTAAAGAGCTTAAAGGTATTGTGACATGATGTTGGAACTATGCATAAAGTGGCACAACATGTTGTATCATTCAGCTGCTATCAGAATGGTAGAATTAGATTGTCCATGCTTGACGAAGTTTTTCATCTTTTGGGAAAGTGAAAAGGCTCACTTGTTCACTGATGATATTAGAACACCCAAATGCGACACAACGTACAGGCATTTTTCAAGTTATACAAAAAAAAGGCCATCTTGAACACAATGAAACTGCATTCTAATAGCAGCTGCAGACTGAACTTCATGTCCCTACGTCACATGACGTCACATGCGGAAGTACCCGGATGTCCCGTGCCGAAACACAGCGCCAAGTTTTAAATCACTTTGAAACAAATTTTCATAGATTTATTATTTCGCTTGTAAAAACAAACATAGTTGAATGATACAACATATATATGTTGTGCCACTTTATGCATAGTTCCAACATCATGTCACAATACCTTTAAGACATATAAGACAGAAAGGAGCTATAGAAGTACAGCCCACTCACCATTCAGCTCACGGACAACAAAGATGGTCTGAGCACAGCTCGGGGATGAAGGGAAATACTCGTCTCTGTTTTCCAACATCTTAGTGTAGTGTATGTTTTGTGAAGATCAATCAGAAAATCAAAGATCCAAAAGCTTTTAGCCTGTTTTGGTACTCGTCCTCTTCTTAAAGAGCAGACGGAGACGTCGGAGGATGTCTGAAATCCGTCCCACGTCTTCTGCTCTCACAAATCTGTCCTTACTAAGGACGGCACCCAGTTTGTGGATGAGATGTCCCTGGCCTTCAGACGTCAGGAGTGAATCTGATCATCTCCTCAAAGTTCCCTTGTTCTCAGAGGGTTCCCTGCTCCCAGCTGTCGAGCGGTTCTCCCTCCTGAGGTCATTACGACCTTTGTGCAATGTGAGATGAGCCGGTGTTGATTCTCAGTCCTCCAGGACCTGGAACATCCTCAAACTCTCAGGATTGACAGGAGACACATTTTCTCACATGAAGATGTAAATGAGGCTCTGTTCACACGGGAACTTTTTGTAAAATATCTATAAACGTTTCTTATTGTTTCTGTCTTGTGTTCACATGGAAACAACTAACCAGGTTCCAGAGTAATAAAAGCCTTCAGTGCTGCTGTTGTGTTCTGTTCTCCGTAAAGCTAGAACTTTACATTATTCATCTTAACAATAACCCCAGGTTCCTTTTCAATACATAACTAGTCTATTGAAAAATCTCGTCTCTGTTGATTCATGTATCCCAACAACTATAAGCAGTGATGACTTCACGAGATTCTTTATAAATAAAATTGTTTCAATTAGGGAACAAAATTCAAACCAACATTCCTACTATCACCTCTGGTTCTGTGTCAGATGAGACAACTTTAAAAATGTCACTAGAACCTGATTTATGTCTGGACTGTTTTGTCCTGTTGAGCTCTCTGAATTGTTAAAAATAATAGCTTCATCCAAACCATCCACATGTCTGTTAGATCCCATCCCAACCAGGCTGTTTAAAGACACATTTCCCTTTAATTAATTGCTGTAATTAAACCTTTATTTAAGAAACATAACATTGACTCAGGAATCCTAGCCAATTATAGACCTATATATCTAATTTTCATCTAAAAAATTCTACAAAAAAATATTTGCAGGTCATTTGTGTGATCATCTGCAAAGAAATAATCTGTTCTGAAGAGTTTCAGTCATGGTTTAGAGCTCATCACTGAATCTGCACTGGTGAAAGTTACTCATTATACTCTCATGGCCTCTGACAATGGACAGGTGTCTATACTGGTCCTGTTAGACCTCAGTGCTGCATTTAATACAGTTGATCATGATATTCTATTAGAGACTTGAATATGATGTTGAAATTACAGGAACGGCTCTAAATTGGTTTAAATCATATCTATCTGATAGATTCCAATGTATAAATGTAAATAATTAATCTTCATCATCATACATGAACGTTAGTCATGGAGTTCCTCAAGGTTCAGTGCTTAGGCCAATACGCTTTACCTTGTACGTGTTTCCATTAGGTAAAGTTATTAAACAGCTTGGGATACATTTTCATTGTTATGCTGATGATACTCAGTTATATTTGTCCATGAAACCCAATGAATCCAATCACTTAGACTACAAACATGTCTTAAAGACTTAAAAACCTGGATGACCCTAAATTTTCTGCTTTTGAACAGACAAGAGACTGAGGTTTTAGTTTTTGGACCTGAGCATCTTGGGCATTAATGTTTCAGTCTTTCTCCCTCCTTAGATGACATTAATCTGCCTCCAGCTCTAATGTTAAAAATATTGGTGTTAGTTTTGATCAGGACATGTCTTTTATCCTCCACATTAAAAATGTTAATAGAACCTTAATTTTGAGAATTATCGGATTTGATACCTGGATTATTGAGCATGAACTTTCTTGTCTTAATAGAACCTCCTTCTTCCACCTGCGTATAATATCACTTAAATGAGAAACATCTAAAACTGATGCAGAAAAACTGGTTCATGCATTTGTCATGGACTGGACTATTGCAATGGTTTGTTATCTGGGTGTCCAAATACTCTTTAAAATGACTTCAGTTGATCCAAAATGCTGCTGCCAGAGTCTTAACTGGAGTTAGTGGGAGAGATCATATCAGAATCAGAATAAGCTTTATTATCGTTGCACCGAGATACAATGAGAATATGTCTGTACAGTTGTCGGAACGATGGGCGGAGTGCACGTACTGTAGCTGCTGCTATAAGCGCGGCCTTGTTATCCTTTTCAGAATACATTTTTTTTTATATTGAATTATATTCTGGATTCTCCAGTTTTAGTTTCTCTCCACTGGCTCCCTGTCAAGTCCAGAATTGAATTCAAAATCTTACTTCTAAGCTACAAAGCTCTCAACAACCTAGCTCCATCTCATATTACAGATCTTATTGTTCCATATTTTACTAACAGAGCACTTCACTCTCAGACTGCAGGTTTACTTGTGGTTCCTAGAGTTTCCAGCAGCAGAATGGGAGGAAGATCTTTCAGTTCTCAGGCTCCTCTCTTGTGGAACCAACTTCCAGTTTCTGTCCATGAGGCTGACACATTGTCCAGTTTGAAGACTGGGATTAACACTTTCCTGTCTGATAAATCCTATAGTTAGAGTTGGCTTGTCATGCTGCTATAGACTTAGACTACTAGAGGACAAATTGACCTCATTTTCTTGAATTAATTGTTAAAATTGAATGGTTTTCATTTGATACTGTACTACAGTATTTCCATCTTAACATGTGATTCTTGACCTGCCATTGTGTATCTGTTCCTACCAAACCCAGCTGGTCGAAGCAGATGGCTTGTCCTGAGTCTGGTTCTGCTAAAGGTTTCTTCCTCATGACAGAGTTTTTCCTTTCCACTGTCGACTTCATGCTTGTTCAAGATGAGGGTTCTGTGATGGAGTTAAACTCAAAGCAGTCTGCTCCTCACATAAATAATGTTAAATTATTATTTTATATATTTATGTTTCTGTTCAGTGTCCTGAGACGACTTCTGTTGTGACTTGGCGCTTTATAAATCAACTGAATTAAATTGAAAGTACAGCCTGAACAACCTCTGACGTTCTGGACCCACCTCCTGCAGTTTACATTTAAAAAACACGAGAACATTTAACAAAGACCGACAGTGGTTTATAAATGATTTACTGTGAACACGATGAGGAAAACTCTCAGGAAACCATCGTTTTGTACTTTTGCTTGAAATCGTCCATCACGTCCTCGTGTTTGGACCGACCTGTCTCCCGGTCAGCAGCAGTTTGATGTGACCCAAAGGAGACGTTCAGTTCTGTCTTAGTCCACCGAGATGGTCTAGTGGCAGGGCTTTTGACTTGGGACCCGAAGGACGCGGGTTCGCGCCCCGGCCACTACACATCTTGGGGTGTCTATGAGTGCACATCTAATTCTCCAGCTCCCCGAGCGCGACTACGCTGCTCGCTGCACCACCTGGTGGTGGTTGGGTTAAAGGCAGAAGACCAATTTCGTCTGTCAAGTATGGGAACATACACAGATGACAAATGTGACAAATTATTATTATTATTATTATTATTATGATCCGGTTCTGGTTCTTGTTCTACAACCTCGCTCCTCCGAGGATGCTCCGACCGATCCACCTCCACCTGCCAGCTGCCTTCTGACTGCTCAGCGGGTAACGATGTCCTCACAGGCGTTCATTGGACATTTGAGAACTCGAGCCTGAGTTGTTTTGGACTTTGGTTTTTAAGAAGCCCAG
>JBBPBX010025028.1:0-39205 GCA_038048925.1 Garcialebias charrua | reverse complement strand
ATTCAGGGCAGGCCATAGTTAATATAATCACCCTAGTATACCTCTTACAAGCTGAAATGTTAGTTTCTGAAGTCTTGTTCACTGTATGAAAATGCTACCAACAACAAAAAAGCTTTACAGTCTTACATAGAACAGTGTTTGCTGCAAAGAGTGAATAAACACTGAAATTCTAAATATTTTTTTCCTTGAGGCTACATTTGCCTAAATCATGGGTATGTGGTGACAACACATCTATAGAATTGGTCACTTCGCACCTGACTGTTTCTATCCAAAATATCTACTTATCTGATACAAAACAAATATTTAAATTCTACTGTATGTCTCCCTTTGCAAGAGCTTCAATAAGGAAATCTGTTACATTTCTTCATTGTATTTGTATATTTTATGAGATTTACTTGATCAGGCATTCTTACTGATACAGTACAAGAGTTTTTGGGAAGACCGCGCAAATGTAAATCATGTCCACTATCAATCAACTTCCAACCACTTAACTTAAAGGTGGAGGTGGATCACCTGGAGAGCCGGTGCAGGGAGAACAGCCCTCTCATCACTGTGAATAAGATGAAGGAAATGATAGTTGATTTCAGAAGGAACAACCCCCCAACCTTCCCCCAAGGATGATCTGCAGGAAGTGGTCTCCAGTTACAGGTACCGTACTTGGGTGTGCACTGGAATAAGAACCACAGCTGGGGCAATAACACGTTTCAGGTCTCTCGTGTAAATGAGTCATCAAGACTCAATGGGATTAGCCTGTCTAAATAAAGGTTAAATGAATGAATGAACACTACCAGCCTGATCAAGAAAGCACATCAGTGACTCTAGTTCCTCAGGTGGCTGAGGTGGGCTGGACTGAGAAGTTCAGTTCTCACCTCCTTCTACAGGTGTACAGTGCAGAGCAACCTGTGCTCAAGCATCAACATGTGACGGGGGGGCTACACAGCTGCAGAAAGGAAAGCTCTGCAGAGAGTGGTGAAGGCTGCACCAGAGAGTGGCGAAGGCTGTACAGAATACTGTTGGTGTCAGCCTCCCCACCATCACAGACATCTACACGTCCAGATGCAGGAAGAGAGCCACCTGCATCATGAAGGACCCCACTCACCCAGCACACACACTTTTTGCCCCTCTCCCCTCGGGCAGAAGATTGCGGAGCATTAAATGTAGAACCACTAGACTGAGGAACAGCTTCTACCTTGAAGCTGTTAGACTCATAAGTCCCTAACTATAAGAAAAAAAAAGAAGAACATAAAACCATTGCAAATACACTTTAATTTGTGATATGTAGCTTACCTGTGGTGCTGATTAACCATGCTGCTGATCTCATGCTGCTGATTATGTCATGCTGCTGTATTCATCCATACCCATCTGCTCACTACAGATTCATGTTCAGGCTGCTGTTTAATATACCATATTATTTTACATTATTAGCATTTAGTATATATCAGATCTTTTAGTGTATTGTTTGGCTTTCATTTAGCCTATATCTTAGAGCATATCTTAGATCCTCATATACCGTTTCATTCCAAACTTTATATTTTTGCTATTTTTGGGTGTAACTGGGACCCTGAGTACACAATTTTAGTCAACCTCATGTTTCACATGTGAAGTGAATGCCAATAAAGATACTTGAACTTGAACTTAAAAATCATTTAATCTGTCTGCCCATTTATGTATCTCTATCCACTTATTCTATCTCCAAACTCATTATTTGTTTTTCGTGGTAATGGAGCAAACAAATCAGCGCAAGCAATGTTTTTAAGACAGCAGTTTTCCAAATATCGCCCTATAAGACCCCAACCTTTCCTCTGGCTGTGAGGATTCTGTTTTTTTCCCCACATCACTGATATGTCTAGCAGTTCCTGAGTGGTGAGGTGGAGCCTATCATCTTCAGCTGTCCCTACTACGGTATGTAGTTCTGCTAAAGGCTGAGTTATACTCGCGCTTAGGTTCGCTGGCCCTCTGCGCGCGAACTGCGCACGCACTGAGCCGTGCGGCTTCTGCGTTTAGAGTTTTGCCGCTGTGTTTATGGTTGACGCACGGCGGAGCATGGCAAAGTGCTGTTCTTTTACGGGCCAGCAGGTGGCAGTAGCCTCTAAAACCTGTGCATATGTTGCAAGAAAGGGTAGAAGAAGAAATCTACCGTAGAAGAAGAACTGTTTGAAATCACACAACAACAACAAAAATGCTCCGCTCGCGTGCTGAATAATAAGAACAACAGTTTTTGTGTCTTGCGGTTTTAATGCATGGAGTCAGCGAGGAGGAAGCGATCACGTGACTTTTGGCAAAACAACAAAAGAAAAGTCCAGCTCAGAGATGAAGAAGGTGAATTTAATACATTTGTATCACATAAAAACATTCCTCCATGCGTCGCGATGCCGTCTCCACGACCACAGCGGTGCAGACAGCTGCAGGCTCTGGCGTGAAGGTCCCCACCCGAATCAATTCTGTAGCGCCTACCGCGCGCGCACTAGGCTTGCGGAGTTTCAAAAATTTGGAGGTGCACGACACGCGCCAAGACGACGCGCGGGGCCAACGCGCAGGGGCGGGGACTGTGATATTGCGTCACTTTTGACGCGCACACCCTCGCGCGCTGCGCGACACATCGACTATAAATCTAGCTTAAGGAGGAGCTGCTGCATTTAAGGCTGCCTGGACCATCTAGACTCCGGTGGAACATTGACCTAAATTGGTACATTGTCCATCCAGTGATTACCTGTACTTTCTGTAAGTTTCATCAAAATCTGTCGTGTGGTTCATGAGCTATTTTGCTAACAGTGAAACACTGAGGTAACAGTAGTTCAGACCTGCAGAGAGCAGGAGGCCGGGCTGCGACAGAGTGAGTCTGACCAGATGAGTCTGCTGTCGGACACAGGAGCTAGGAACGGTCGGTGGACCCTAGCGGCCGAAAGTGGTACTGCGCCCCTAGTGGCCCGAAAGTGGTACTGCTCTATTTTTTTCAGCAGAATGACTCAGCCAAAAATTGGTCTAAAAATATGGGAAGGAATCCCTAAATATGTTGCTTCGCTGTATAAGTCGCAGGACATCAAAATTAGTTTAAAAAACTGACTTATAAGCTGGAAAATACGGTAATCATGGCTTAATTTTTTTGTGTGTTTTTCCCCCCATTTTTAGAACACAGTTGATTCTGAACGTGGCAAAGCAGAACTGGATATGACGCATCAGTCCAAATCTCTGATCTCAGCCCTAAAACCTATTTTTGGGGAAAAATTGCAACACCAATTTTTTTACTTTATCTTTTTTTACTCAAACCACTTTCTTTACAGTAATCTTATATGTGAACTCATACAAATCCAATAACTTTTTTTTTCTCCTGAAAATCTTGTGTAAGAATCCAATGTCAGGAGCAGATTTGGTACATGAGCAGAGAAAGGACAACTTCATCCTTTATAGAAAAAAATTAAAAATAAAACAATTCCCATCATTATCTTCATTTCCATGTAATCACATGTGGTCTAATGGTTTCCATATGGGATCACATGAAAAAATTAAATAAACGTTAATTCATGTTTTGTTAATTTCTAAAATGAATGGTATCTTGCAATAACAGTTTATCTCACCATCTCAGTTTATCATCACCATAGCACTTTGAGATTTGTATTAATGAAAAGTGCATTATAAATGGAATTCATTATTATTATTATTATTATCTCCTGATTTCAGAGCTCTTTTGCCATAATAGTTTTATTTTGTCATTATGTTGAGATGACACACTTGGTTTTTCAAGCTAATTGAATAATGTACAATATGTAGTTATTCTGATCCAAGAAAACCTTGTGTTTTTTGTGATAAATAAAAATTATTTTGTAACTGCCATTGAAAAAAAAAGGGATACTTCTTCATCAGAAATCAGTACAGTGATGCTGACATCTGATTCAAGTGGAAAATGTCACATCCATCAATGATTATTCCTATTATGGATCATGATGAAACTGGTAGTAAGACATGAACCACTTATTATTTTCACCATAATCATTTCATTTGCTTGCAAAAACGAATCTCGTTTTTTTTTTTTCTCCGGATAATGAAATAAAACCATTGTGGTTATCTTGAAATTCAGAATAAATAACTTGTGATCACACAAAAAAATTAACAGCAGGTTCAGCTGTTCTTTGCTTTTGTAATTTTGTGTAAATTAGACTTTTAATGTTACACCTGGTTAGTCTTTTTTTAGTGTCTACCACATATAAAGCTTTCATATATTTTCCAAACTGAAAAGTACTTTGGTACCTGGCACTCAGACTAAGCCTAAAACTATATTTACTCAAATTCTTGTGAGGTCAGAAGGAGGCCATTGCTTGCAGAGAGCATACATATTGATCCAAATATTGTCAAGGTACAGACTTCCAGACCTCAGCTGGACTTAAAATTCCAACCATGATTATCCCTCACAGAACCAGCGGCAGCGTCTGACAACTTCTGAAGAATTTATAGGCAAAATGCAACTGTGAATAGATAGGTTGACCACTGGAGAATAAATAAATAAAAATAAAATCAGGACCAAAGGGAATTTTTAGCTGCAAGTTGGATCATTCACAAACATGTAAAATGATAAAGACAAAAAGCACAACTACACACCATAGTTTATAAATAGTATGCTTGTTGAACATTACCTAAAATATGTAGAGCATAAAATTTATTTAATATTCAATGTAGATAATGAGAAACACTAACTATAAGATATGAATTTATAACTGACGTGAACACCGCTTGGAACTATTTTCGTGGTAGTTTCATTTACTTTGTAAACAAACACGCTCCTTTCCGGCAGTTCAGGATAAAGGGCCGTGACAGCCCCTGGTTTACTCCTGAACTAGCTGATCTCCTGCACTGGAGAGATCATCTTTGGGCAGCAGCAAGAAAATCACACTCAGACACTGATTGGTTGAAATTTCGGCAGCTAAGGAATAAATGCACAACTGCCATTAAAGCTGCAAAACGTAACTACTTCTTATCTCAGACCTCCAAAAATCTAAACGATCCTAAAAAATTCTGGAAAACCATTAAATCTCTCTCAGGCACCCCCCAATCATCTGACCTCCCATCACAATTTCTTGTTGACTCTGTTCCTGTGTCAAATAAGCACGAGATCCTGAACTGTTTCAATAAACATTTTGTTGCTTCTAGTTCTTTATTTGATACAGTTACAAACGGAAAATCGGCCACTTTATCTAATAATCAAACTTCAACAAATCAAATCCCTCCTACAAGCCAACCATCTGTTAATCACACCTTCTCTTTTTCTCCATTCTCAGTCAGTGAGGTAAATAAACTGTTAAATGATCTTGATCCTAAAAAATCTGCAGGTCCAGATGAACTTCCACCTTATTTCTTAAGGCTGGCTGCTCATATCATCACAGTCCCTGTGACCCACATCTTTAATCTATCCATAAGCCAAAACACCATTCCGGATGCTTGGAAAACAGCCTTTGTTCTTCCTTTGCTGAAGGGAGGTGACCCCACCTCACTGAACAATTATCGACCGATCTCTAAACTCTGCATCTTAGCCAAGGTTCAAGAAAAACTGATAAACTCTCAGATCAAAAATTATCTGGACTCATTTAACATCTTACCTCTCCATCAATCTGGTTTCAGGAAAAAACACAGCACAACAACTGCTTCTCTGAAGGTTCTGAATGATGTTGTTGAAGCATTGGATGCTAAGGACTATTGTGCTGCACTTTTCTTAGACCTGTCTAAAGCTTTTGACACTGTGGATCATAACATCCTGTGTCATAAGCTCTCAGAAATCGGTTTCTCTGATCACACCATCGGTTGGTTTTCTAACTATCTTTCCAATCGGAGGCAATGTGTTCAACATAACGGTGCTTCTTCCAGCTATTTAACAGTTAAAAATGGTGTACCACAAGGCTCAGTTTTAGGACCAACTCTCTTTACAATCTACATAGCTAATGTAGGTCACTGCATCCCTGATGCATCCTTACATTTCTATGCTGATGATACAGTTGTTTATTGCCGAGCTAAAACAGTAGCTAAGGCTTTCCAGTTACTGCAATCCGCTTTTGACATCATCCAGTCAGATTTGTTCCGTCTCAAACTTGTCCTAAATGCTGATAAAACAAAAGGGATGTTTTTTTCAAATAGGAAGGCGGTTCCAGCAGATCCTCCTCTGATTTTATCTTCAAATGGTGTCCCTATTGAGTTTGTTGATTCCTATAAATATCTGGGTATCCTGATCGATTCACATCTCTCTTTTAAACTCCACGTGGAAAACCTAGTGAAGAAATTGAAAGTTAAACTGGGTTTCTTTTTCAGAAACAGATCATGTCTAACACTGAATGTTAGGAAACGCCTTGTATCTGTGACTTTCCTTCCCTCCATTGATTACGGTGACATTCTCTACATGAATGCTCCTACAAGCACCCTGCGGATGTTGGATGTGGTCTATCATGGTGCACTAAGATTCATAACTGGTTGTGATTATCGTACCCACCACTGCACCCTGTATTCACTGGTTAACTGGACATCATTAACCTCACGCAGACTCTTCCACTGGTACATTTTCATCTTTAAATCACTTCTTGGTCTGCTGCCCTCATACATCTCCTCCTACATGTCTTTGCGTGAGTGCAGCTACAGTGTGCGCTCTCAGGACATGATTACCTGCAGTGTTCCGTCAGTGAGGACTGAACTTGGAAAAAGGGCCTTCTCCTATTCTGCTCCTGCTTCATGGAATATCTTACAAAAAGATCTGAAGCTCTCGACCTTGACTTCTCTAAATGGTTTTCAGAATCTGTTGGAATCCTGGCAAAAACCAATGCAGATTTGTTCCTGTCTTTGATTTTATACGTCTACCTTATAATGTTTTGCTAGTTTTTTGATACTTTGTTAAAAAAAGAAAAAAAAATCTTTTGTTTTTTTCTCTCTTTTTGTTTTCTATTGTTTATTGTTTGTTTGTTTATTGTTTAATGAAATTCTATCACTGCTGTTCATTGTTCTTTAGTTTTAGCAGGTCGCTTTCGTAAATGAGCCCATGAGGTTCAAAAGATTTACCTGACTAAATAAAGGTTGAATGAATGAATGAAAAAACTGTAACAAAATAGTTATTTTTTTGTACTTTCTTGACTTTGTTCTCTTTACTTTTATAAAAGCTAGAGCTTGTTTTCAGCTTTTTCTCACACATCTACCCCAGAGAAAATTAAGTTTGCATGAATAAACTGTATATTTAATTTGAGAAGCCCATTTAATCTATAATATTTATGTCGTTTGAGAAAAATACTGTTTGTAACACTACCAAAAATGATAAATGAGTGTGCATTTTTTAAATTCATTGCAAATAAATTAAATTAGTAATGTTCTTTGTTTTTCATAAAAAAAATGCTTTATTATGACAGAGCAGACTAGCAAAGCTATAAACATAGTGCAAACTGTTTTGTCAAGTGACTGGTGCAGANCCAAAAGCAGATAATAATGTGATCCATTCAATTAAAGGTTGTGCAAATAGTATTTTTCTAAATGGAACTAACAAAGAGGAAATAATGAATGTAGTAAAAAATCTTACAGACAAGAGATCAAGGGACTGGGTGGACATGGATATGATGTTTGTAAAGGACATAATGAGCCATGTTATTGAGCCGTTTACATACATATGTAATTTATCATTTTCAACAGGAATATTTCCAGATAATATGAAAGTAGCTAAGGTAGTTCCTCTTTTTAAAAATGGTGATAAATGTGTGTTCAACAATTATAGACCTATATCCTTGTTACCACAGTTTTCAAAAATTCTTGAAAAACTATTTGTAAACAGACTAGATCAATTTATAGATAAACAAAATATTCTAAGCAACAATCAGTATTTAGAGCAAAAAACTCTACATTCATCCACCCGGTCTCTACGATCACAGAACAGTAATTTCCTTCATATTCCTCGGACCAAATTGAGGACCATGGGAGACCGAGCATTCTGTGTGGCTGCCCCCCGCCTGTGGAACTCCCTCCCTGACGACCTGAGAGCTCCACAGTCACTGGTTGACTTTAAAAGCAGCATAAAGACCTTTCTTTTTAAGCAAGCCTATTCTGCCTCCACATGATTTTATCTTTGATCTTAGCTGATATCATTATTGATTTTACTTGATTTTATCACTTGTTTTATTTTATTTATTTTTTAAGCAAGCCTAATCTGCATCCACATGATTTTATCTTTGATCTTAGTCGATATTATTATTGATTTTATTTGATTTTATCACTTGTTTTATTTTGATCTTTGCTTTGTTACACTTTGTAGCACTTTGAGATTTTTATTAATGAAAAGTGCATTATAAATGGAATTCATTATTATTATTTTTATTACAATGGCTCTCATGGAATTAATGGAACAAATAACTACTGCTGTCGATCAAAAACAATATTGTATCAGTATTTTTGTTGATTTAAAAAAAGCATTCAATACTATTGATCACACCATTCTCCTTGAAAAACTGAACAAATATGGTATTAGAGGACCAGCATTACAGTGGGTATCTAGCTACTTGAAAGATAGGAAACAATTTGTACAAATAAATGATGTAAGATCTGACCTCTGTAATATCACATGTGGAGTTCCCCAAGGCTCTGTACTTGGACCAAAGCTATTTATTTTATATGTGAATGACTTGGTAAATGTGTCAGGACTCCTTAAATGTGTACTTTTTGCTGATGATACCACATTTTTCTGTTTAGGTGAAGATATAGAACAAATGTTGGAATTGATAAAGACAGAATTTGTCAAGATACAAACTTGGTTTAAAATAAATAAATTATCATTAAATCTAGAAAAAACTAATTACATGATATTCAGTAATAAAAAGAAAACTGTTGATGTTCCAAGGTGAAGATATAGAACAAATGTTAGAATTGATAAAGACAGAATTTGTCAAGATACAAACTTGGTTTAAAATAAATAAATTATCATTAAATCTAGAGAAAACTAATTACATGATATTCGGTAATAAAAAGAAAACTGTTGATGTTCCACTCAAAATTGAGGATGTTGAGATTTGTAGAGTGAATGAGGTGAAGTTTTTGGGTGTTATCATTGATGACAAACTGACATGGAAACAACACATAAATTCTGTAAGAATAAAAATAGCTAAATCGATTGCAGTACTGTACAAAGTCAGAGACCTATTGAATGATAAAGCTCTGTATTTGTTGTATAACACAATCATTGTTCCACACTTAATCTATTGTATTGATGTTTGGGGGAATGCGTGTAAAACAATCACAAAGCCTATTTTTGTATTACAGAAAAGAGCTGTAAGAATTATCACTAGAAAACATTACCGTCATCCATCAAGTACATTATTTTATCAACTGAAGTTATTGAAGTTCCATGATTTGGTAGACTATAATATTTTATCAGTTATGTATAGGGCTCAAAATAATGCATTACCTTTAAATATCCAAATGCATTTTGTTAAAAGACAAAGTTGTTATAATCTTAAGGGGACAGAGATGTTTGTAAAACCACAATTCAGAACTAGTTTGAAGGGACGTTCTACCTCAATCCAGGGAATTAGATTATGGAATGGCTTGGAGAATGTAGTTAAAAATGCCAAGTCAAGGTCTACATTTAAGAAAATGATCAAAACGAATGTGTTAAAAAATATATGAAATAGCGTAATGTGTATTGTATTAGTTAGAAAATTAGAAAGAGTTAGTCATTTTGTACTGTTGGTTGAAGATTATTATTGTTTAATCTGATTGTTGGAAAAAAGGGGCAGATATAATAAGATTTATTCTTCTTTCTGCTACCTTTCATTTTTTTATATTTTGTACATTATCATTTATGGGATTGTCTTGTATTGTTTCTTTTGTAAAAAAAAATGAACAAATTTAATAAACATAAACATAAACAATCACAAGGAACTAAGGAGACAGAGGCAACAGGAGACAATGCCAGGACAACGATAAACACAGAGATACAGACTTATTTTTGATTTGATTTGATGTTTATTCATTCATTTTAAAAGAACAATACAAAACAGTTTCATCAGATACAAGAATACAAGTAGGATAAAATGAAAGGAGCAGAAAGAAGATGATATCTTATTATTATATCTGCCCCTTATTTCACAGTTTGTTCAACCAATGATAACCTTCAAACTACATCACAAAATGAATAACTCTACTTAATTTTTCTAATACACAAACTACATCACAAAATGAATAACTCTACTAAATTTTTCTAACTGTAATACACAAACACACTAAGCTACATCATAAGTACAACATAAGTACACAAACACACTAAGCTACATCATATATAGTTTTTGAGCAAGTCCTTTTTGACCTTTTTCTTAAATGTATACATTGATTTTGCATTTTTAACATCACTCTCCAGAACATTCCACAATCCAACTCCCTGAATTGAGGTAGACCGTCCCTTTAAGCTGGTTCTGAATTGTGGTTTGATGAATATCTGTCCCTTTGAGATTGTAATAACTTTGTCTTTTTATAAAATTTCTTTGGATATTTAAAGGTAATGTGTTATTATGAGCCCTATACATAACTGATAAAATACTATATTCTACCAATTCCTGGAATTTCAATAAATTTAGCTGAAGAAACAAGGTGTTTGATGGGTGACTGAAATGTTTTCTGGTGATTACTCTTACAGCTCTCTTTTGTAAAATAAAAACAGGCTTTGTAATTGTTTTGCACGCTTTTCCCCAAACCTCAATACAATAGATTAAATGTGGAACAATGATTGTGTTATACAACATATACAGAGCTTTATCAATTAAAAAATCCCTGACTTTATATACAGGTACATGAACACACAGCATGACAATCACAAACACCTGGACAACAAAATGGAGGAGATAAGCAAGACAATTAACAGAGAGACCAGGGAGTGTAGGGATGGGGACCCACCACCTGAGAGCAACATGCTTACAACTGTTATCTTGAAGTTCTAGGGTGTAGAGAGCCACAGAAACGGTTATGGTAGGCCGGATTTGGCCCACGGGCCTTGAGTTTGACACATGCGATCTAGTGGTACTAAAAGTAACAAAAGAAGAAAAAAACAGCCAAATATGTCAGCAGTTTAGCTAACAGACTTTGGAATGGGTACATTTTGTCCTTGTCAAACCTGTTGAAGAGAACCAAACTAAATACTCTGAAACTCAAACAACTTACTGTATAACAGTTCATGCACCGCTAGTTGGCAGTGTAGTGCAAATATTGCATAACTTGCTGCTACCAATTGTTGAATTTAATTAGCGGATTAGAATTAGCTTCCCCTAATTTTCATAAGACATTAGTGCTTTTGAAATTGCGGACCTAAATAAATTAATAAGTGCTTTAGAAATAGCGGAACTAATTTTTGGATTAGCGTTGCCCACCACTGCAAATTTCCTCTATCAGAAACTGAGACCTCAAAGTCCAAGAAAGCCGACCTGCCATTTATTACATCTTCTCATGTGAACTTGATATATTTTCCACAGAGCTGATGTGATCAGTAAAATGTTGGACTTCCTGAGATTTAATTTGAACCCAGGTGTCATCAACATACCTGGACCAATGACTCGGTGTCCCTCAAAAGGACGTTAAGGCTCACTTTTCTACCTCCTCCATGTACAGGTTTGCAACAATAGGATAAACTGAGACCCCATAGCACACCCATGTTTCTGCCTATAATATTGCTCCCCATATGTGAAGTAGGTTGACTGCAGACACAGTTTCAAGAGTTGACACAGATGTTCTGTGGAAAGCGTGGTCCTGCTGCTCAGAGTGGTGTCTGATTTTAACCTTAAACTGACCACTTCTACTGCCTCATCAACAGGAATGCACATAAAGAGTGATGTGACATCAAAAGTTGGATAGGAAGATTCAGCATATGAAGCCAGGATGTAAAGTGACCAGAACATTAAAAATACAAAATGGCAAAGTAATAAAGTAACCCGTGCCTGTAGTAAAAAAAACACTGCAAGAAAATGGGCAAAACATGAATAGTACATTAAACCCAACCCCTCTGTTCTAAATATAAATAAGAATATTTTATTGTAGTTTTTCTTCAAGTTTTGACAGTAATGGCTGCCTTCTTGTTTTAGCACTTCCTACAGCTTTAGTAAGCAGCTGCAGCTTCCTGCGTCTAATGTTTTCATGGCCTTTGTTATTGTTAGCTGCTAACCAAACAGCTTGTAAATAAATTGTTGTAAAACCTACGTTCAACAAAGTCCATATTTTAATTGAGCTGGTGTCTTGTAAAAGTGACCAATAATAATTACATGAAGTCACCATGCCTACATGTGGTCATCTTCAGTCACCTTATTGCAGCAGAGCAGCTGTAGCTAAGCCTCCTATAAAATAAAATAAAAAAAGCTGGTCAGTGGGCTTTCAATAATTCACAGTGGGTAAAAAATAAAAATAAAAACACTGGCCACAACTTCAATTCTGATAATATAAATAAATAAATAAATAAATAAATAAATAAATAAATAAATAAATAAATAAATAAATAAAAGAACGTTGTCTGAATAAAAAAAGTCAGGTCTCTGAATGAGTGGGACATCTGATACAAATATGGAATAACCTGTAAGAAATCCTGCCAAGAAACTTTATTTAAAAAATATTATTGTTTTATTTATTAATATACTGTATTTATTTTAATCAGAAAACAATCCACAGAACAGATTTTGGGAGAGAAAAAAAAGAAGCATGTGTTACATTGTACTATAGACAAGCAATATATTGATTATTTAAAATGATTGGATAAAACAAAAGTTACGGATGTAACTACGGTTCTATGAATCCTGGATGACCGCCAGAGGGCGGTGCTGAAAGCACTGAATATTCCCTTCGCGCATGCGCTGTTTGCATAATTATATTCACAATGTCACACAGGTGTGACTGGATAAGCAATCAAGAGGCTACTTAGCCTAGCATTATCCGTTAATCCAGTCTTACTGAATCTTCTCGCGTAAAGCAAGAATTCTGAGTGACAGAGAAGCTCTGGCGGTCATCCAGGATTCATAGAACAGTAGTTACATCCGTAACTGTCGTTCTATTTCATCCCTCCTGACTGCCAGAGGGCGGTGCTGAAAGCACTGAATGACTAATACCAACAATGTCATGAAGAATCCTGAGCACATACCTCACTGAGGAAGCCCAGATGACTCTTGCAGGAGAACCTGGACCAGGGGATGAGGGGTAGCCACTTAACCCAGTAAAATCTGGTGAACATGCTTGGGAAAGCCCATGATGCAGTAGCACATATTGCGTCCAGTGGAGCCCCCCTCAGGGCAGCCAGGGACGTGCAGAGGGGGGGGCTATGGGGGCTTGAGCACCTGCCCCTTTTGCTCCTTGCCCCCAAGTGCCCTTTTGGGCAAAAAAAAAAAAAAAAATTTTTTTTTTTATTTCCTATTCCTAAGCCCTCCTCTGACACATAATAACATACTAAAATTATTTATTTTATTTTATTATTATTAATTTTGTATTTTGCAAGAAAAACAACATAATAAGCCCTCCGGTCACGTACCAACACTACATTCCCCACAATGCAACAGTAGTAGTAGGGGTGGGGCCAATCCGATCCGGAGTCGTGTCTCATGAACCCAGAGTAATAAGACCTGCCTCACATTCACATTAGGGTCAGTGGGGGAGCTGGCCCCCTTGGGGGCATTGCCGTTCGGGGGGCATGGCCCCACCCCTACTACTACTATTCAGCAAATCCCTTTCAGTTTGCAGCCAGCTACAGTGTGTGGACTGAGTGAGTAGCACTTTAGCTAACAACTAGCCAACTTTTCATCGTAACATGTCCGCTGTGTGGAAGTATTTTACACTAAACACCACAAGACAGCAATGTGCAATGTCTGCATAGCCATAGCGCCACATTAAACTGCGGTCAAGTTGGTTTTATGTTGGACATTCGAGCTCCGGGGCTTCAGCGGGACGCCACTCTCGCTGAACCGAAACAGGGAGACCGACCGCGGCCAGCTGCGTCCAGTCCGACCCGCTGTCTGACCGTCTCGTAGGACGGACAGGCGGAGAGCGGCTGACCAAAATCAGAGCCCCCGCCCCGGATTGAACAAGAAAAACACACCGCTGAAGCCACGGAGCTCAAATGTTCACCGAGAAGTTGCTAAACTTCATCATAATTAATGACCAACAGCTATCAGCTGTAGAAAATGAAGGATTTTGCAGCTTGATACTTGCAGCCAACAGTAAACAATCATAAAAAAGCATATTAAAAATCACAAGAAAACTGTGTTAAAAAAATGAAACATAAACAGCTACATTATAAAACAATGTACAATACTAAAAGCAGGAACATGTCTGTCTGTGTTGGTTTAAGAACTTAACAGATGTAAAGCTATTTAATATTTTATTTAATCCATTTATTCATTCATTTAAAAGAGACAAAATAAAACAAATTAATAAAAAAGAAAACATTGAATGAAAAGAGTGCAAAAAGAAGAAGAAAAAAAATCTTATATCACCCCCTTAAAATAAACATTGAACCAGTCCGTCCCTTGGCTTGTAGCAAATTTGTTTTTTTGGCCCTCCATGTATTTGACTTTGACACCCCTGGCTTATGCAATAGGGAGCACATCGCCCGTCCAAAACCTATCATCTCTCCATAATGGATATATGTCCGATCTTCTAACTTCCTTTGCTGCATAATGTACATTGCATTAATTCTAGCGTTAGGTAAATGTATCTTGAAGGAAAATAGCACTTAAATAAAAGTCCAACAAGAATATTCATTTAGAATTAAAAATAACTCACCCTGAACTACCATAATAGATAAATGTAATAACCAATCAAGTTGCTCCTGTCCAATAAAAGCGTACAAATGAAGGGGAAAAACCTATCCAGACTTTAAGTAAGTTTAGGGTCTGGTTCGCAGAGTATGGAGTTAAATTTGTTTCACAATTAGTCAACGGAAAAAAAAAACTAACCTCAGTTATGTAAAATAAAATTGTAATCAAAACTTTTGGAATTGTAATGATTTCATTTTTTTTAAAGCAAAAACTTTTGTTTAAAAAACATTTTTTTAAATTAAATAGCTAATTTTTCTCTCGTGAACTTAAAAAGTTATTTGCAAAACATAAACTTTTATTTGCACACATCAGAAATCTTTTGTTGCGATTTTAGGCTCTGCCCACGACGTCATGTGAGAATCGCAAGCAAAACTTTGAATGACAAACAAAACTTAGAATAGCAAGCAAAGATTTCTGGCATGCGCAAATAAGTTTGTTTTGCAAATAATTAGCAACATAATTGCAAAAAATGTCAATGACCTCACTGAGGTCATTGACATTTTTCGAGACATGACCAACAGAAAACTGCTGCTGCACAGTTGTTTTAAGAAGGGGCAGATATGACAAGATTTTTTTCTTCTTCTACTACCTTTCATTTTATATCTTGTTTTTTTCTTTCATGTGTTTGTAAATTGTCTTTGTGTTTTAAATCTGAAATGAATAAATAAAATAAAATGAATAAAAATAAATAAATAAGAAGAGAACAAAAATAGCAAAAATGCTTAAAAGTTGGAAGTTTGTTTTTAAACAGTTCACCATGATGGAAAATAAGATTTTGGATCTTAGATTCAGTTTGGGGAAGAAGAAAAAAGGCAAGAGACCGAAATAAATAAGAGACATTGGCCTCCACTCAACACAGAGAAGATGAGACAATGAGGAAAAAAGAGAAACTGACAAGAAAAAAAGAAGAGGAAAGATTGAAGAAAATGTATATAGGTACTTACAAATACACTAAGACACAAATAGAGATATAGGTATAAATTTTGGTGGTCAGTTAGTCTCAGTAGGCTTTTCTCATGGTGACATGCATTAACAATTCAATTTTTGCTTTTGTTTAGTTTTCTTCTGCAGTTCCACATTAAAGTTTGATGCAGCTCTGCTTTTCTGAATGGACCATCTTCATCTCCACTGCAAGTGTAGCAAACCAGGCAGCTCTTTCTTTTATAGATTACAGTACACTAAAAAGTTGCATTGTGCCCTTGTTTATATTTTTAATAGTGTAATTCTGTAAAGACAAAATATATCTGGTGGTGTAGCTCTGATTTACATATCTTGCTAAATCGCAGGTTTGAATATTGCAATACTTTCCTATAACAAAGTAGACCTGCAGAAAGAAATTACTAATAAAATATTTTACATATGGATAGTTGTATGTTCTATGTAGAGGTTTTCCTAAGCTTTGATAGTATATCTCACAATTTTGTAATTTATCATTGTTTATTAAACTCTGAAAGCTATGTGACTTTGTTAATATTCTGTCCTAAAATGCGGTTAGATGTGCCCCTTTTTTTTTTTGGAGCACCTGCCCCTTTAGTGGGCTCTGCACGTCCCTGACGTCAACACTTCAAAAAGTTCAGCTCTTTATGAAAAAACTAACTGATGTTGTCAACAAGCCCTGGAGCTCATTAAAGCCCTGCCATGATGATGAAGATGGAGAGATTCAACCGTTCAAGAGGTATTGTTCTTTTATTATTATTATCTAAATATTTTTTTTTTTTTATCATAATCTTATTAACTTTTTTTTTTACCTCTTTTGTTTTTTATTTCCAGTCTGTGACAGAGGTAGCTGCTCTCTCTTCCACTTCAGGGAAATCCACCTGCAGCTAAGAAGTGTGTGATGACTGAACTGAACTCTGAACTTTTCCAGGAGCTGTCCTGGAGGAACAGGTCCAAGAAGAAGTTGTGAGTACAGTAATGAGGACAAATACTGCCACACTGCTGCTACTGGACAAAAACTTGATTAGTTAGACTGTAAACAGTCTGTTGCTGCTTATTGTTCTGGTTCTGACTGTTATTGCATTTATTAAGATTTTTTTTATTGTTAATATAGTTCATTTATTGTAGAGTGCTGTTCATTTAAAATATCATCCAAATGGGTCACTTTTATTTATTACTACAATACAATACAAACGTATTTTTGGCATATTTTCAAAATAAACATTTTGTAAGTCTTTATTTTGTCTTTTTGTTTTTTTGTACCGAAAATTAACCGAACCGAACCCTCCTTGTAATTGAACCGAACCAAAATGTGATTTTAGCGTACCGTTACACCCCTAGTCATCCCACACACCCACTACACAGCTGCTTCAGCCTGCTGCCATCAGGGAGGAAACTGAGGAGTCTCCAGGTTCGAACCAGCAGACTGAGTGACAGCTCTGTTCATCAGGTAGTCAGGATGCTAAACTCTCTGCTTCTCTCCCTCTTGTACTGCCTTAACACAAAAAACTTTCACACATTACCACACAACACAAAGATTTTTAACACTGGACTCTGTGTCATCAAAACGAGTTATACACTCAACTCACGGTCATGTGCTCATTCAGTTTGCACTACTTCTCATATTTGCACTACTGTTTGTATTACATTACAGTACTGTCTATAGTCACACTACTGTTTCCATCTACATTTACACTACTTTTTATATCCACACTACTGCTGATATATATTTTTTTTGCTACAAAGTACCGTAGCTTTATTGCATATGTCACTTTACCTCTATACCAATATCAAAGACTCCATGCATATACTGTACATAAATTTCATATGCTGCTTTGTCACTTTACTACAAATGTCAATGTCAGAACCTTCATTTTATTTTATAGATATACTTTTTATACTTTTATACTACTATACTAAAACTCAGGACAGTATTACACTTTTATTATTTTATTATTATTATTTTATGCTAATGTTTATTAAATGTCTTAATGTTTAAATGGTTATTGTTGCACCGGGGGTCTGAGAGTAATGTAATTTCAATCCTGTGTATGTCCTGTACATATTGCAGTTTTGACAATAAAGTTGACTTTAAAAGACAAAGTTATTATAATCTTAAGGGGACAGAGATACTGTATTTGTAAAACCAAAATACAGAACTAGTTTGAAGGGACGGTCTACCTCAAGGAACTTGCAGAAAGTAATCTTTAGATGAACATATGATTTTTTTTAAAGTGTTGTAAACTCAATCACCCAGTTGACACAATTTAAGCTTTTTTGTTAACATCTGATAAACTTTTAGAGTTAGCATTATTTAAAATAGCTACCACAGCTAACCTTAGAAAACCCTAATATGGCTCTAACTCTACATATACTGTATACAGTACTGTAGACTTAAAATTGGTTGTAGTAAAAGCTGTCGTCCTGTCAGGAAGTCATCCTCAGTGCATAATCCAACAGCTTGAGTGTTTGTTAAAATCTTTCTATTAACTTTGGGGAGTCAACTCTGTTAGCAAAATACCCCATGATCTCAGCTCAAATTTTGCTCAGATGTCTCAGTGACTGTTTAGTTTAGCTGCTCTCCACTGACTCCCTGTCAAATCCAGAATATAATTCTAAATCCTACTTCTAATCTGCAAAGCGCTCACCAACCTAGCTCCATCTTATATTAGAGATCTTACTGTTTCATAATTTCCTGAGAGAAAACTTCTCTCTCAGGCTGCAGGTTTACTTGTGGTTCCTCGAGTTTCCAGCAGCAGAATGGGAGGAAGATCTTTCAGTTCTCAGGCTCCTCTCTTGTGGAACCAACTTCCGGTTTCTGTCCATGAGACTGATACTGTACATTGTCCAGTTTGAAGACTGGGATTAAGATTTTCCTTTGATAAATCCTATAGTCAGGGTTGGCTTCTTTTGCTGCTATAGACTTAGAGTACCGGAGGACAAACTGACCTCATTTCATAAAAATGAATTGTTTCTAATGCAAACTATGTGAATAGTTTGCATTTGAAATTATATCTATCTAACATGTGATCCTCAACCTAGGGGAGTGGTGGTGCAGAGTTTAGAGAAGGTGGGCCTGTGATCTGAAGATCGCCAGTTCAACTCCCAGTACCGACAACGTCAAAATGTGGGTGTTAAAGGTGAAACACCCACACCTGCCTCCACCCTCATTTTCCCCACTCTGGGCCCTTGAGCAAGGCTCTTAACGGGCGTGGCGTAGTGGTAATGGCAGTCGTCCCCCCGATCATTTTTGCATTTGGGCCAGGCGAGTGTAAAAAACAAAACAAACAAAAAAAAAAACATAGTTCCGGATGAATCCGGAAACCCGGCCGAAGATTGCCCAAGTGTGAAGTGACGTCAATACAGGATCCCCCTCAGAAGGCAGGAGTGAGTTCGCGATGGAGGTTTATGAGAGTGAGAGTTAAAACTGCAGTTAAACTCGTGTCCTACGTGGCTGCGTGATCTCTATGGTGCAGTTGTGTGTACAGCTGGACCAGCACTGTTTTTATTTATTTTTTAGAACTTTTAAATATAACACCGCTGCGGTTAAAGCTGTTGCTGCTCTCACTTGCTCCTCTGCCCATGAGCCTCAGAGGAGCCAGCCGCGCATCTTCTCCCCGGCTCCGCGTTCCGCTGGTCACCTTTGAAGTTCCTTCAGCCTTGCGGGGTCAGTGGAGCTCTGAGCGCGCATGCTCACAGCTCCACTGCGGCTGCCTTTTAATTCTGTACTCCCGACCTGTCACTGAATTGATTGAAGTCAAGGGGAGAGAATAAAAAGCTGATGCCGGCAGCTTCATGATTGAGGAAATTAATGAATTTGTTGCTAGTGAGTGAATTAAAAAGTCCTAAGTGGATGCACGATCTCTAAATATTTCCTGGTGCAGTTGTGTGTACAGCTGGACCAGCGCTCTGTTTTTATTTATTTTTTAGAACTTTTTAATATAACACAGCTGCAATAATGAAGCTACGTTGATGCATGCTTGTTATAACTCTGCATGCAGGCGGATACTGCAGTGACGTCAATGCCCATATATGGAGAGGGGCAGATCTTCCCGGAGCTGCAGCTAAAATCTACTATAAATCATGAAATAATAATAATAATAATAATAATAATAATTAATTCAATTTATAACGCACTTTTCATTACTGAAAATCTCAAAGTGCTACACATATATTGAATGCTACACACATTCATAAACCGGTGGCGGCAGACTACCATGCAAGGTGCTTTCCAGTCCTACCGGGAGCAACTCAGGGTTAAGTGTCTTGCCCAAGGACACAACAACACATGGTGCGGGTCCCGGGAGTCGAACCGCCAACTTTCCGATCGGGAGACGACTGCCCTTACCACTACGTCACGGCCGACACATTTAGCGTTATTTATCTACAATATAAATGCACGCTCCTGTTTTATTTTTAAATAAACTAATAAATATTAATGGTGATGCAATTTGAAAACATGGTAGGTCATGTCCTTTAATGATGGACAGTTTCTTTTCACTTTTTTGTTTTTTGAATGTCCAGAGGACCAGACTTAGCTTTTTTGGATTTTTCTACCTGGATTATTGAGCATGCATCAGGGTGTTTAAAAGTATAGTTTCTCCAAATGATTAGGGTGGCCAGTACTGTGGTGGCCATCTTAAGAATTTCTTGTAGCAACTCAGGCCCTGTTTACAAGGACACTGTGCGGGGGGAAACTGAGGTTTTGGGTATGTTAATTAGATGAAAAGTTTTGCGTTGACACGGATCCGCTCAAATCTCCCCCCTCCCTCATGCCCCCCCCTTTTCACCCATTGCGCATGCGTGCTGTTGAACCTTCACCCACTGTGCATGCGTGCTGCCTGACTGCTGTGTTCTTCTGGGCTAAACGTTGAGCTAACAGCAACTTAACAACAAGTTAAAGCTGGATTTTGGATAATAGTCGACAGATTTGAATCCAAGTGGGACCCGCTTCATCTAACAAGCTGCATACCAGACGCTGAGTGGACTGTGGACCAGAACCGAGTCGATGTCGGACTTTCCTCCGTGATAAACATGACTTACAGCAGGTAAATCAACATTCTTAATATAATCAGAGTCAGAGAGTCAGAGTCAGAGAGTCTTTATTGTCATTTGCACCGCATGTGGTACATGTGATGAAAACGAGATTATGTACACGAGGTCCCAGTTACATCCAACAACAAATGAAAGAGAAAAACAGTAATAACATCTAGAATTAACTAAGAAAAACATCAACTAGTAATACACTAAGCCTAATATAGTGGGAATAAACAGCAGCACGAACATGAGTTTGTATGAGCAGATGGTCACAGATGAACACAGATGAACACAGCAACAAGAAAACAGATCAGCATCAGCATGATGTGATATTTTGCAGTGTTTATTTTTTTATTTTATTTTTATTTATTCATGAGTCTAACAGCCTCAGGGTAGAAGCTGTTCCTCAGTCTAGTGGTTCTACATTTGATGCTCCTCAACCTCCGTCCTGAGGGGAGTGGGGCAAAGAGTGAGTGTGCTGGGTGAGTGAGGTCTTTCATGATGCAGGTGGCTCTTTTCCTGCATCTGGAGGTGTAAATGTCTGTGATGGTGGGGAGACTGACTCCAACAGACTTCTGTGCAGCCTTCACCACTCTCTGCAGAGCTTTCCTCTCTTCAACTGTGCAGCCTCCATGCCACACGTTGATGCTGGAGCACAGGATGCTCTCCACTGCACACCTGTAGAACGAGGTGAGAACTGGGCTGCTCAGACCAGCTCGTCTCAGCCGTCTGAGGAAGTAGAGTCTCTGATGACCTTTCTTGATCAGGCTGGTGGTGTTGTTGCTCCAGCTGAGGTTATCATTCATGTGTACACCCAAGTATTTGTAGCTGGAGACCACTTCCACTGCAGACCCACCTATTTTCAGTGGGGCATGGGTGTGTTTGTTCCTTCTGAAGTCCACAATCATCTCCTTTGTCTTCTTCACATTCATGTGAAGATTATTCTCTTTGCACCAGCTCTCCAGATGTTCCACCTCCTGTCTGTAGCTGGACTCATCATTGTTTGTGATGCATCCCACCACCGCTGTATCATCTGCAAACTTAACAATATGACAGCCTGGAAGTGTGGCTGTACAATCATATGTGAGCAGAGTGAACAACAGGGACTTCATAATGTTTGCTTGTGTTTACCTTGATCACACAACAATGGAGTTTTTATTTATGTATTTATTTATTTATTTCTGCCAGGTGGAGAAGCTGTCGTTCCAACAGGCAGACCGGTTCTGATGGGGGCCAGATGAACACACCGTAAGATCCAGTTCATTAACGTATTTACAGTTCAGTTAACATGTTTTATTAGTGTTCAGTTTAATTCTCAGTGTTTGTGTTACGTACAGTTTGTGGTGCTGAATTAATAAATAAATAAAAATAAACCTGGTGTCTTCATTTTCACAGCACGTTACGCATTGTTTAAAAAACGTAATGAGTCCAGATAGATACTGTAGTTCAGATAAATTTATACATCTCCCACGCTAACATAAATACTGTTTATTTATTATTGTTAAACTGTTATATTTTGCAGCGTGACATGTGAAATGTCCGCCTGCCCTAGACTCTCAGCGCGTGCGAGCTGCGCGCATGTGGTTGACACAAAAGCTCAGCGGGAGATGTTTACATTATCAACGGGGGGTCAGTGAAAAAGATCCACTCTGGAGGCTGGGTTCAAAAACCATCGGAGTCAAAGCCCCCCTCTTTGTGGACTCGTGTCAACGATAGGCAAAGACACAGAGAGAAAGGAGCGGTTCCACTCAAAATACGCCCCGTGTAAACAGGGCCTCAATATGTATTTTTTCACGCCTAGTTGCAACCATACACAAAAATATAAGTTGACACACACCCTTTTTTCATGTTATCCAGCTCACAAGGTTCAGAGTGGCAGCCATCTTGAATTTTGACATGGCAACCCAGTCTTCAAAAGTAACCTCTTTTGGGCCTAGATGCAGCCACACACCAAATTGGAAGTTGGTACCTGAACTATTTTTCAAGCTATCATGCTCAAAGCATGCACGGACAGATGAAGGTATTTCCCTGTCTTTGCTCAAAGACAAAGAACAAAAAATGTTATAAAAGTGGCTCTGCTTTGGCTGTAGCCATTTGTTTAGCCTGAGGGAAGCCATCTGCCCTTTTCTTGATATTCTATGACTGATGTCACAGCTGACAAGGTGCTTTTTCATTCAACCTTTATTTAGGCAGGTTAATCCCACTGAGCCTCGAGGACTCATTTATAAGAGAGACCTGGAAGAGAGACCTTCATTACTATTGATAACTATTTGACAGAATACCACTTCAAAGCAGCCTTTTATACAAAAACACAAGTATGTATTAACATGTTACCTTTGGCAAGACAAATAAGAAGGTTGACATTTTTGATTTTCCATACCTTTACAGATGTTATCCATCTCTTCATGACCATGTTGACAGGTGCACTGGCCTTGCAGTGATCCCCACATCCCATCCACATCACACTCTCTTTCAGGGGTGGTTACCTCAACAGCCCCTTCCACACAGGAACCTGACACAAGTCCTGCCCCTGCCCCCACACCTTTAAATGAGGTCAAGTCAGATATGATGTTGGGACATGTTCTATAAAACAGTCTGATGGATGTTAGAAGCACACATGTTCCAGTGTAGGAGAAGGCAATCTGGAAGCCTCTGTGTGTGACTGAGCCCAGGCTCAGGGCCTGGCTGCGGTTCAGGTAGCTGCGTAATTGGGTTAGAGATACTGAGCTAGGGAAGGGTTTAGAGGTCTGAAAATCCACAAAGGGCCAGCCATTTTGAAATCGACTAGTGGGAGTGTTTGTGTTATAAAGGTGAACTTTCAATGTGCTCAGTTGACCAGATAACTCCTGTTCTTGGCCCATTGTGATATCCATCAGTAAATATTGGGCGTCTCTACGCTCCATCCAAGGTGACAGAAGAGTTCTCTTTCCTTGATTCCCACACGCTTGAAGCAGAGGCCAAGAACCACCACTAAAAGATGGCATTGGGATTTCCTTCCACTGCAATGAAAACAAATAAGTAATCAAACAAAAGTTGTAAAAAAGTAAACGAGCTTAGCTGTGACTAAAGTGAAGTGATAGTCCTCCATTCTATTTGAATCTCTTAGTGTGTTAAAACTGACACCTGCCAATCATTAAAATCATACCTGTCGGCATATGTCAGTGACTGCTAACAATGGAGTCCAACAATTCTGACTTACTTATGCCACAACACCAGCTACACCTACAATGTATCCTACATTTATTTTTGGGCAAATGAGAGACAGAGAGATTTTTTAAATTATTCTCAAATGCAAATGAACATTTAACTTTAAGCCCCCCTGGTTTCTTGTGGGGCCCATTTGCACAGTCCACATTTAGCAAGAAATGCCTCTGATCAAACGACTTTAAAGCACTCTTCTTAAATTAGTGAAAATGCTTTTTTGTCTCCCATCATGGAATGAAGAGAGATAATTGGAAATACCCTCTGTCTGTCTGTCCCTTCATGTTCTGAGCATGATAACTTGAAAAATAAGTGAGATACCGGCACATTTTGTGTGCTTCTGCCATCGTGATGGCAAGCTGTCATGGCCCAGATGCCGCAAAACAGGCCCAAACCATGATACTACCACCACCATGTTTCACAGCTGTCATGGCCCAGATGCCACAAAACATGCCCAAACCATGATACTACCACCACCATGTTTCACAGATGGGACAAGGTGCTTCTGCAGAAATAATAATAATAATTATAACGCACTTTTCATTAGTGAAAATCTCAAAGTGCTACACACATTGAATGCTCCACACATTCATACACCAGTAGCTGTCATATTTTTAGACATGTAGACCCCAAGTGGCTGACTGAGAAGAAGGAACAGAGTCAGGAGTAAAAAATAATGATTTATTTTATTGCTGCAGGTCAAGATCCTCCAGACTGAAAAAGAGAAGGCAGGGACAAGGTGAGTATCCAGAATTGTCTTTAGAAAGCAATGGATTAATGATGATGAGGCTCTTGTTCTTACTGCTGTGTTTCTTGTGGTTTAGTCCAGAGAGGTCCCAGGAGTTCCAAGGTTTCAGGCGGTCCAGAACGGAGAAGCAAGGTGAGTGTTTGGCTGAGAGAGAGAAACAGGTCGTCTGAGTTAGAGAAGAATATCTCTGTAGGAGATCAAAACATTCTTCGGATACAAACAGGGTTTCATACAGACTGGTGACTGATCATACACTTTACCATAGCTTGATAATGTCCCGGCGCTGAAGGCATGTCTGGCAGAGGTTCTTATACCCAGGCAGAGTAGTCCTCCAAACCAGGAACAGGTGTGGCTGGTTGCCGCTGATTGGAGAGAGAATGGCTGGTGGACCTGGAACCCCTACAGAACCCCCCCCTCAAGAATCGCCCCTCGGCGATCCCATCCTCTTTTCAGGGTGAGCCCTATAAAAAGAGGAAACCAAACCCGGGTCCAAGATGTGAGCCCTAGGGACCCAAGAACGTTCCTCCGGACCATAACCCTCCCAGTCCACCAAGTACTGGAACCCCCTACCCCTCCGCCGGACATCCAGAAGACGCCGGACCGTAAAAGCCGGCGAGTTGTCGATCAGGCGGGGGGGAGGGGGAGGCGTGGACGGAGGGACCAGGGGACTGTCAACAACAGGCTTAATGAGGGAAACATGGAACGTGGGGTGTACCTTCATAGATGACGGGAGCCGCAGGCGTACGGCCGAAGGGTTGATTATCCTCGATATGGGAAACGGGCCGATGTACCTGGGGGCAAGTTTCCTGGGTGTGTCCTTGAGAGAGATGTCTTTCGTAGAGAGCCATACCATCTCACCCACCTGGTAAGTAGGAGCCGTCGAGCGGCGTCTGTCAGCAAACCTTTTAGTTTGAGCCGCCGTCCTGAGTAACGCCTTTCTGGTCTGGCGCCAAACTCGACGGCACCGTGCGACATGGCGCTGAACTGACGGGACAGAAACGTCCAAGTCCTGAGAGGGAAAAAGTGGGGGAGAGTAACCCAATGACGCTTCAAAAGGAGAAAACCCAGTTGCAGAGGAGACCTGAGAGTTCATTCATTCATTCAACCTTTATTTATACAGGCTAGCCTCATTGAGTCACGGGGACTCATTTACAAGAGGGACCTGTCTCACTCACACCAAACAACCATCCACTCTCACACTCACACCTAGGGTCAATTTAGAGTCACCAATCAGCCTAACAAGCATGTTTTTTGGTCTGTGGGAGGAAACCGGAGTACCCGGAGGAAACCCACGCATGCACGGGGAGAACATGCAAACTCCACCCAGAAAGGCCCCGGACCGGGATTTGAACCGGCAACCTTCTCGCTGAGAGGCAGCAGCTCTACCAGTTGTGCCACCGTGCTGCCCAGAGTTATGGGCATACTCAATCCAGGGTAGGTACCGGCTCCAAGAAGATGGGTTATTCTCAATCACGCACCGTAAAGCAGCCTCCAAGTCCTGGTTGCACCTCTCAGTTTGGCCATTTGACTGGGGGTGATAGCCGGACGACAAGCTGGAGGTGGCACCCAAAGCGTCACAAAATGCCTTCCACACTTGAGAGATGAATTGTGGCCCCCTGTCAGACACAATATCAAGCGGGATACCGTGCAGACGGAAAACATGGTTCACCACCAACTGTGCCGTTTCGAATGCAGAAGGCAGCTTGGTCAGAGGGACGAAGTGAGCGGCCTTAGAGAATCTGTCAACCACAGTGCAAACGACAGAGTTACCTTCTGACAGAGGAAGACCGGTGACAAAATCCAAGGCGATGTGGGACCATGGACGACCAGGGGAAGGTAGAGGCATGAGGAGACCTGCAGGGGGTTGGGTATTATGTTTGTTACAAGCACATGTTGGACAGGCAGAAACAAACTCCCTCACGTCTTTAGACATTGTGGGCCACCAGAAATGTTCTTTAGTGAGGTGCAACATGCGTGTGATACCAGGATGACATGTGAATTTTGCTGTGTGAAGCCAATGCAACACCTCACCAACCATTGAAGCAGGGACAAAAAGTCTTCCTGGAGGGCCCGTACCAGGGTCCGGCTCGAGTCGTTGTGCTTCTCGAATGTCATTCTCAATGGTCCAGGTCATGGCTCCAACTGTGCAGGATGTAGGCAAAATGTCCACAGGAGAATCAGAAGTTTCAGATGAGGAGAACTGGCGGGATAGGGCGTCCGGTTTAATGTTGCGAGTACCTGGGATGTAAGTGATAGAAAAGTTGAATCTGGCGAAGAAAAGAGACCATCTGGCTTGTCGTGCATTTAATCTCTTAGCACCCTGAATGTATGCCAAGTTCTTATGATCAGTAAAAATAACAAATGGTATTTCTGCACCCTCCAACCAATGTCTCCACTCCTCGAGAGCCAACTTTATGGCCAGCAACTCTCTGTTACCGACGTCATAATTGCGTTCAGCAGCAGAAAGACGACGGGAAAAGAAGGCGCAGGGGTGAAGCTTCCCATCGTCAGCTGCCCGCTGGGATAACACAGCCCCCACACCCGAGTCAGAGGCATCCACTTCCACAACAAATTGTCTGTGTGGATCAGGGTGGGCAAGAACGGGAGCTGAAGAGAAGCGTCGTTTTAGTTCTAGGAAGGCCATTTCTGCTGCTGGGGTCCAGGCGAATTTATGCAGAGTTGAGGTGAGCTGAGTAAGTGGCGATGCAACTTGGCTATAATTCTTGATGAACCGCCGATAAAAATTGGCAAAACCCAGGAACCGTTGTAACTGTTTTCGATCAAGGGGAGTAGGCCAGTCCGTAACAGCCTTGATCTTGTCGGGATCAGAACGAACCTGTCCTCTCTCAAAAATAAAGCCAAGAAAAAACACAGTAGACACATGGAACTCGCATTTCTCCGCCTTAACAAAAAGTTGATTTTCCAACAACCTCTGAAGTACAGCTTCTACGTGTTTTGGGTGTAGATCCTTATCCTTTGAGTAAATGAGGATATCGTCCAGATACACAAACACAAACACATTAAGGAAGTCTCTTAATACATCGTTGATTAGTGCTTGAAACACTGCAGGGGCATTAGTTAATCCAAACGGCATGACTAGATATTCAAAATGGCCTAGAGGGGTCTTGAACGCGGTCTTCCACTCATCCCCCTCTTTGATCCTCACCAAATGATAGGCGTTGCGAAGGTCCAATTTTGTGAAAATGACAGCATCCTGCAGTTGCTCAAACATAGAGTCCATAAGGGGTAATGGGTATTTATTTTTGACAGTGATTTGGTTTAAACCCCTGAAATCAATGCATGGTCGTAACGTCTTGTCTTTCTTTGTAACAAAAAAGAATCCCGCCCCCACAGGAGAGGTTGACGGCCTAATGATGCCAGATTTAAGGGACTCGTCAATGTACTGTCTCATAGTCTCCCTCTCAGGTCCGGACAGATTATATAATCTACTCGAGGGTAGCGGAGCACCCGGAAGGAGGTCTATGGAACAGTCATATGGTCTGTGAGGGGGTAATGAAAGAGCTTGTTGTTTGCTAAAGACTGGAGCAAAAGTATGGTAAACAGAGGGGACATTAGAAAGGTTGATCTCTTCAATTGCTTGTTTGTCAAAAACCCCAGGAGAAACGGCAGAACGTAAACACTCTCTGGAACAGTTGTCTCCCCATTTTTCTACTCTATTTTCAGACCAGTTAATGAGTGGATTGTGTCTCTTTAACCATGGATAACCCAAAACCAGTTGGGATTTGGTAGAATCAAAAACAAAAAACTCACCCTGCTCATGATGATTGCCAGAAACTATGAACTTGAATTTTATTGTTTTTTGTGAAATACAGGAGATAGTTTGTCCAGTAAGGGCAGCCACAGAGATAGCAGGATTAAGCGCTGTGGTAGGTATCCGTAGCTTCTCAGTCAGATCCCTACTGATCAGGTTCTGCTCCGCCCCAGAATCAACCAGAGCCTGGACAGGAAAATTGGTTGAGTTAATGCACAGGATTGCAGGTAAACACAAATTATTGCCAGGAGAAAATGAAGAAATACCCACCAGAATCTCCTGGTTTACTGGTGAGCTCTCTCGTTTAAACGTAGGCGACATGTAGCAGCAATGTGGCCCCTCCTACCACAATAGAGGCACTCGTTGTGGTCAATGCGTCTCTGGCGCTCTTCTGGGGAGAGTCTGGTTCTCCCAATCTGCATCGGTTCAGGAGCCGACGGAGCAGTTATCGGTGCGGAACGAGCACTTCCGGTTTCGGGGAATGCATGGGAATTGTAGTCCTCCGACGTATTTTCACGAAAACAATTATCCACCCTAATGGCGAGCGTGATCAGATCATCTAGGCTTGCTGGTGCTTCTCTGGTAGCTATTTGGTCCTTGATTCGTTTATTTAAGGCATTAATGAATGCGCCTTTTAGCGCGACCTCACCCCAGTCGGAATCCTCCGCCAAAATGCGGAAGTGGGTGGCGAATTCGGCGACGGACCTGCCTCCTTGGCGTAGTTTGAACATCTTTTTAGTTGCCTCCTCTTGCTGTAATGGATGATCAAACACACGCCGAAACTCCTCGAGAAAGGTGGAAAAAGTTAAGAACTGCATGTCACGTTTCTGCAGGTAAGCGCGAGCCCACTGAAGCGCTTCACCCTTGAGTGCGGTGACGACATAGGTGATACGGGAAGCATTAGATGTGTAGGTTAGCGGTGCTCGGCTAAATGCTAGGTTACATTGTAACAAAAAACCGCCACACTTGCTGGCGTTACCTTCAAAAAACTCAGAGGGGCGGATGTCTGGTTCCCGAAGAGCCTGAACATTCAGGGGGGCTGAGGTGGAGGTTGCCGGCTGGTGAGAAGTTGGAGAGGTCTGGACCGGGGCCGTGGGAACAAGAGCCGCCACTTGTTGTTGTAAGGCATGAATCATGCTTCCAAGCTCCTGAAAGTGGTTTTGCGATGCTTCTTGCTGAGAAAAAATACGTTGTAAAGCTTGTTCCTGATTTTCTATGCGTCTATTCTGAACTTGGATAAAATGCTGGATCTGTCCCTCCCCAGTCATGCCTTGAGGGTCTGTTTGGCCGGGACATTCTGTCATATTTTTAGACATGTAGACCCCAAGTGGCTGACTGAGAAGAAGGAACAGAGTCAGGAGTAAAAAATAATGATTTATTTTATTGCTGCAGGTCAAGATCCTCCAGACTGAAAAAGAGAAGGCAGGGACAAGGTGAGTATCCAGAATTGTCTTTAGAAAGCAATGGATTAATGATGATGAGGCTCTTGTTCTTACTGCTGTGTTTCTTGTGGTTTAGTCCAGAGAGGTCCCAGGAGTTCCAAGGTTTCAGGCGGTCCAGAACGGAGAAGCAAGGTGAGTGTTTGGCTGAGAGAGAGAAACAGGTCGTCTGAGTTAGAGAAGAATATCTCTGTAGGAGATCAAAACATTCTTCAGATACAAACAGGGTTTCATGCAGACTGGTGACTGATCATACACTTTACCATAGCTTGATAATGTCCCGGCGCTGAAGGCATGTCTGGCAGAGGTTCTTATACCCAGGCAGAGTAGTCCTCCAAACCAGGAACAGGTGTGGCTGGTTGCCGCTGATTGGAGAGAGAATGGCTGGTGGACCTGGAACCCCTACAGTAGCGGCAAACTACCATGCAAGGTGCTTTCCAGTCCTACCGGGAGCAACTCGGGGTTAAGTGTCTTGCCCAAGGACACAACGACACATGGTGTGGGGAACCGGGATTCGAACCACCAACCTTCCGATCGGGGGACAACTGCACTACGCCACGGCCGCCCCAAATGCAGAGTTCTCCTTTCTCCAAACAGAACTATTTTCATTTGAACCAAAAAGTTCTGTTTTAGTCTCATCCGTCCACAAAACATTCTTCCAACAGTCTTCAGGTTTGTCCACGTGATCTTTATCAAACTGCAGACGAGCAGCCATGTTCTTGGTGGAGAGCAGTGTCTTTCTCCATCTACCCTGCCATGAACATCATTGTTATTCAGTGTTCTGATGGTGGACTCATGAACATCAACATCAGTCAATGTGAGAGAGACCTTCAGTTGTAAAAAATTACCCTGGGGTCCTTTGTGACCTCACTGACTATTCCACCCCTTGCTTTTGGAGTGATCTTTGTTGGTCCACTGCTCCTGGGGAGGGTAACAATGGTCTTGATGTTCCTCCATTTGCAAAATCTTTCTGAGTTTGGAAAGGTGGAGTCTAAACTCTTTACGGTAACTGTTAATCTTATAGGTTCACATACTTTTACCTTTACCAAATGTGTAAAATTGGATCATTTTCAATTCAATTCTGTTTATTTATACAGCACCAAGTCGCAACAGAAGTCACCTCAGGGCACTGAACAAAAACATCCATATATAAAAACAGTAAATTAACATTATTTATCTGAGGAGCAGACTGCTTTGAGTTTAACTCCATCACAGAACTTTCATCTTTTTTTTTTCATTCAACCTTTATTTATACAGGCTATCCTCGTTAAGCCATGGGGACTCATTTACAAGAGGGACCTGTCTCACTCACACCCAGGGTCAATTTAGAGTTACCAATCAGCCTAACATGCAGGTTTTTGGACTGTGGGTGGAAACCGGAGCGCCCGGAGAAAACCTACGCATGCATGGAGAGAACATGCAAACTCCACCCAGAAAGGCCGATCTTGAGCAAGCATGAAAGCGACAGTGGAAAGGAAAAACTCCCTCGTGAGGAAGAAACCTTTAGTAGAACCAGGCTCAGGACAAGCGGCCATCTCTTTCGACTGCCTGGATTTGGTAGGAACACATACACAATGGCAGGTGAAATATGAGTGTTGGTATTAAATTTTTACAGACTAACTTTATCAATTTTTATGTTAAGACTTAATCAACACTTCCCATGGGCTCACCACCTGTGGGAGGGGCCAAAGG
Organism: Garcialebias charrua; assembly: GCA_038048925.1. Lineage (NCBI taxonomy): Eukaryota > Metazoa > Chordata > Actinopteri > Cyprinodontiformes > Rivulidae > Garcialebias > Garcialebias charrua. The sequence goes on along the minus strand of JBBPBX010025028.1, from coordinate 7,597 downwards.
GGTTGGGTGCATTGTGGAATGGGTGGTGGCCGAGGGCGGGGACCCTGGCGGTCTGATCCTCGGCTACAGAAGCTGGCCATTGGGACATGGAATGTCACCTCTCTGGTGGGGAAGGAGCCTGAGCTAGTGTGTGAGGTTGAGAGGTTCCGGCTAGAAATAGTCGGACTCACCTCAACGCATGGCTCTGGCTCTGGAACCAGTTTCCTTGAGAGGGGTTGGACACTCTTCCACTCTGGAGTTGCCCCTGGTGAGAGGCGCCGAGCAGGAGTGGGCATACTTGTTGCCCCCCATCTTGGTGCCTGTACGTTGGGGTTCACCCCGGTGAACGAGAGGGTAGCCTCCCTTCGCCTACGTGTGGGGGGACGGGCTCTGACTGTTGTTTGTGCCTATGCGCCAAACGGCAGCGCAGATTACCCACCCTTTTTGGAGTCCTTGGAGGGGGTATTGGAGGGTGCGCCTCCTGGGGACTCCCTTGTTCTGCTGGGGGACTTCAACGCTCACGTGGGCAATGACAGTGAGACCTGGAGGGGTGTGGTTGGGAGGAACGGCCCCCCTGATCTGAACCCGAGTGGTGTTCTGTTGTTGGACTTCTGTGCTCGTCATGGATTGTCCATAACGAACACCATGTTCAGGCATAAGGGTGTCCATATGTGCTCTTGGCACCAGGACACCCTAGGTCGTAGTTCAATGATCGACTTTGTTGTCGTCTCATCTGATCTGCGGCCGCATGTCCTGGACACTCGGGTGAAGAGAGGGGCGGAGCTGTCAACTGACCACTACCTGGTGGTGAGTTGGCTCCGATGGTGGGGGAGGATGCCGGTCAGACCTGGCAGACCCAAACGTATTGTGAGGGTCTGCTGGGAACGTCTGGCAGAGTCTCCCGTAAGACGGAGCTTTAACTCCCACCTCCGGGAGAGCTTTGAACACGTTCCGAGGGAGGCGGGGGACATTGAGCCCGAGTGGGCCATGTTTCGCGCCTCTATTGTCGAGGCAGCTTATCGGAGTTGTGGCCGCAAGGTTGTTGGTGCCTGTCGTGGTGGCAACCCTCGAACCCGGTGGTGGACACCGGCGGTGAGGGATGCTGTCAAGCTGAAGAAGGAGTCCTATTGGGCCTTTTTGGCCTGTGGGACCCCGGAAGCAGCAGATAGGTACCGGCAGTCCAAGCGGCATGCGGCTCGGGTGGTTGCTGAGGCAAAAACTCGGGCGTGGGAGGAGTTCGGAGAGGCCATGGAGAATGACTTCCGTACGGCTTCGAGGCGATTCTGGTCCACCATCCGGCGTCTCAGGGGGGGAAAGCGGTACGCGACCAACACCATTTATGGTGGGGATGGCGTGCTGTTGACCTCAACTCGGGATGTTGTGAGTCGGTGGGCGGAATACTTCGAAGACCTCCTCAATCCTACTGGCACGTCTTCCACTGAGGAAGCGGAGCCTGGGGACTTTGGGTCGGGCTCTCCAATCTCTGGTGCTGAGGTCGCCAAGGTGGTTAAAAAGCTCCGCGGTGGCAAGGCTCCGGGGGTGGATGAGATTCGTCCTGAGTTCCTTAGGGCTCTGGATGTTGTGGGGTTGTGTTGGCTTACGCGACTCTGCAATATCGCGTGGACATCGGGGGCAGTTCCCTTGGATTGGCAGACTGGGGTGGTGGTTCCCCTATTCAAAAAGGGGGACCGTAGGGTGTGTTCCAACTATAGAGGGATCACACTCTTAAGCCTCCCTGGTAAGGTCTATTCAGGGGTTCTGGAGAGGAGGGTCCGTCGGATAGTCGAACCTCGGATTCAGGAGGAGCAGTGTGGTTTTCGTCCTGGTCGTGGAACACTAGACCAGCTCTACACCCTCAACAGGGTCCTGGAGGGTGCGTGGGAGTTTGCCCAACCAGTTTACATGTGCTTTGTAGACTTGGAAAAGGCATTCGACCGCGTCCCTCGGGGGGTTCTGTGGCGGGTACTCCGGGAGTATGGGGTACCAGGCCCTTTGATATGGGCTGTTAGGTCCCTGTACGACCGGTGTCAGAGCTTGGTCCGCATCGCTGGCAGTAAGTCAGGCTCGTTTCCGGTGAGAGTTGGACTCCGCCAAGGTTGCCCTTTGTCACCGATTCTGTTTATAACTTTTATGGACAGAATTTCTAGGCGCAGCCAAGGTGTTGAGAGGATCCGTTTTGGTGGCCTTAGAATCGCTTCTCTGTTTTTTGCAGATGATGTGGTCCTATTGGCTTCATCAGCTCGTGATCTACAGCTTTCGCTGGAGCGGTTTGCAGCTGAATGTGATGCGGCCGGGATGAGGATCAGTTCCTCCAAATCCGAGGCCATGGTCTTGAGCCGGAAAAGGGTAGCGTGCCCTCTCCGGGTCGGGGAGGAGGTCCTTACCCAAGTGGAGGAGTTTAAGTATCTCGGGATCTTGTTCACGAATGAGGGAAAACTGGAGCGTGAGATCGATAGGCGGATAGGTGCAGCGTCCGCAGTGAAGCGGGCGCTGTACCGGTCTGTCGTGGTGAAGAGAGAGCTGAGTCAAAAGGCAAAGCTCTCAATTTACCGATCGATCTACGTTCCCACCCTCATCTATGGTCATGAGCTTTGGGTTATGACCGAAAGAACAAGATCTCGGATACAAGCGGCTGAAATGAGTTTTCTCCGCAGGGTGGCTGGACTCTCCCTTAGAGATAGGGTGAGAAGCTCAGTCATCCGGGAGGGACTCGGAGTAGAGCCGCTGCTTCTCCACATCGAGAGGAGCCAGTTGAGGTGGCTCGGGCATCTGGTTAGGATGCCTCCTGGACGCCTCCCTGGTGAGGTGTTCCGGGCATGTCCCACCGGGAGGAGACCCAGAGGAAGACCCAGGATACGCTGGAGGGACTATGTTTCTCGGCTGGCCTGGGAACGCCTTGGGATTCCCCCAGAGGAGCTGCTCCAAGTGGCTGGGGAGAGGGAAGTCTGGGCCTCCCTACTTAGGCTGCTACCCCCGCGACCCGACCCCGGATAAGCGGAAGAAAATGGATGGATGGATGGATGGACTTAATCAACACTTGTTAGTTACACACGATGTCTGGAGAAAACATTTTAGTTTAGTGTCTGAATGATATTATGTGTTCATTAAACTGGCCTTGAAGTGAGAGGGGTTGTGCAGTTTTGCTTTGAGGGCCCAGAGTTTCTTTGAAGTACAGGGCCCGGTACTTCTCAGAAACAGCCATGCGGCCTTTGATGAATGGTTGCATATCACCCTTCTCACAAACCTGCAGTTCTTCTGAAAAAGGGAGTGAAGTTGGTGTGCTCAAAAGTATGTTTATCGGTGACAGTTAGAGATGGAGCACAGCTCAGATAGGAGCTGAGTGAACTTTTGGAAAGAAATCCTCCCAAGTCATCATTAAGTTGAAAACATGTTTTGCTAGAGTGAGTGAAGATATGGATACACAGACACGCACGCACGCACATACATACACACACATGCACCCCACAAGGTATAAAATGAACAAACGCACTCAGAGTCTTTGAGGGTCCGCCGTCAGTCCTGATCAGACGTCCGGCTGCATGATGTATATTCCCCGCCAAACTGTGAGGCCCTTCCAGTTTGTGTCAAAGGTGAGAGATAATGTATTTTACATCAATGCTTTGAGTTTGTGTGTGCTGTTATACTGTGGCGGATTTAATTGACACATTATTTCTAGCAGGAAAACAGTTTGTGTGTTTGAACATGTATGTTTACTTTTTCTTTTATTTGTCACAGTTTTCTTTAATAAATGACATCATTATTTTTAAGGGAGTCTATGTTTGTTTTCTTCTAAACAGCTGTGCCGATCCTTCACGAGCCTGAAAATATGATAAAACATTAAACATTTGGGTTGATTTGAAAATCATAAAACAGCAGGTCAATAATCGCATGTTAAGAAAGAAATAGTATCAAATGAAAACTATTCAGTTGTAGCAAATCATTTTAGGAAAGGAGAACAATTTGTCCTCTAGTAGTCTTTAAGCTTAAGGCAACATACCAACCCAAACTAAAGGATTCATTAAAAAGAAAAGTCTTAATCCCAGTCTTGAAACTGGACAATGTGTCAGCCTCACAGACAGAAACTGGAAATTGGTTCCACAAGAGAGGAGCCTGATAACTGAAAGGTCGTCCTCCCATTCTGCTTATGGAAACCCTAGGAACCACAAGTAAACCTGTAGTCTGAGAGTGAAGTGCCCTATTAGGAAAATATGGAACTATAAGGTCTCAAATATAAGATGGAGCTCGGTTGTTGAAAGCTTTGTAGGTTAGAAATAAGATTTTGAATTCAATTCTGGATTTACAGGGAGCTAATGGAGATAAGCTAAAACTGGAGAGATATGATCTCTCCTCTTTACTCCAGTTAAGACTTTGGCAGCAGCATTTTTGGATTAACTGGGGGCTTTTTAAAGAAGTATTTGGACACCCAGATAACAAACCATTGCCATAGTCCAGTCTAGACATGACAAATGCATGAACCAGTTTTTCTGCATCATTTTTAGATAAGATGTTTCTAATTTTAGCGATATTACACAGGTGGAAGAAGGTAGTTCTAGTAACATTTTTAATGTGGGGGATAAAAAAAACATGTCCTGATTAAAAATAACACAAAGATTTTTAACATTAAAGCTGGAGGCCAGATTAATGCCATCCAAGGAGGGCAAAAGACTGAAAAAAATTATTCCTAAAATGCTCTGTCCAAAAATTAAAACCTCTGTCTTGTCTGTGTTCAAAAGAAAATTTAGGGTCATCCAGGTTTTTAATGTCTTTCAAGACATGCTTGTAGTAGCTGATTGGATTCATTGGGTTTCATGGACAAATATAACTGTGTATCATCAGCATAACAATGAAATTGTATCCCATGCTGTTTAATAACGTTATCTTACGGAAGCATATAGAAGGTAAAGATTATTGGTCCAAGCACTGAACCTTAGGGAACTCCATGATTAACTTTGGTGTATGAAGAATATTCATTATTCACATTTACAAATTGGAATCTACCAGTGAAATTAGATTTAAAACAATTTAGAGCCGTTCCTGTAATTCCAATATCATATTCAAGTCTCTGTAGTACAATATTGTGATCAACTGTATCAAATGCGGCACTGAGGTGTAACAGGACCAGTGTAGACACCTGTCCATTATCAGATGCCATGAGAATATAATTAGTAACTTTCACCAGAGCAGATTCCATGCTGTGGTGAGCTTTAAACCCTGACTGAAGTCTTCAAACAGATTATTTATTTGCAGATGATCATGTAACTGACCAGCAACTATTTTCTCTAGAATATTTTAGATGAAAATTAGATAAGATATAGGTCAATAACTGGCTAGGATTCCTAAGTCAAGGTTATGTTTCTTAAGTAAAAGTTTAATTATAATAGTCTTAAAGCTCTGTGGAACGTAACCATTAGTGAAGCTAATTTTTCAATTAGCAATATATGGACTAGCTATGCTGACTTTTTGGTTTGGTGTGCCCACTGTAGGTTTTTGTAAAGTCCATGAGATTACTTTTTTGGAAATTGGTACTAAATACCCCTCCCTGGGCTGCCACCTTACCGTGGTGGCAGGGTTTCAGTGTCCCAATGATCCTAGGAGCTATGCTGTTAGGGGATTCATGCCCCTAGTAGGGTCATCCAAGGCAGACGGGTCCTAGGTGAGGGACCAGACAAAGTGCAGCCCAAAGACCCCTTATGATGAATCAAATAAATTGAAACAATGTTTCCTCCCCCGGACGCAGGTCACTGGGGCAAAACTCTGGAGCCAGGCCCGGAGGTGGGGCATGCTGGCGAGCGCCTGGTGGCCGGGCTTTCACCCATGGAGCCTGGCCGAGCACAGCCCAAAGAGGAGACGTTAGCCCCCCTTGCCAAGGGCTCACCACCTGTGGGAGGGACCAAAGGTGTCAGGTGCAATGTGGGATGGGTGGTGGCTGAAGGCAGGGACCTTGGTGGTATGATCCTTGGCTACAAAGTTGTCCTTTGTCATGCTGGCTCTTGGGATGTGGAATATCACCTCTCTCATGGGGAAGAGCCTGAGCTGGTGTGTGAGGTTGAGAGGTTCCAGCTAGAAATAGTCAGACTCACCTCGATGCACAGCTCTGGAACCAGTCTCCTTGGTAGGGCTTGGACACCCTTCCACTCTGGAGTTGCCCCTGGTGAGAGGTGCAGAGCAGGAGTGAGCATACTTGTTGCACCCATCTTGGTGCCTGTATGTTGGGGTTCACCCTGGTGAATGAGAGGGTAGCCTTCCTTCGCCTATGTGTGGGGGGATGGGTTCTGACTGTTGTTTGTACTTATGTGCCAAACAGCAGTTCAGATTACTCACCCTTTTTGGAGTCCTTGGAGGTGGTCCTGGAGAGTGCCCCTTCTGGGGACTACCTTGTTCTGCTGGGTGACTTCAACGCTCACGTGGGCAATGACAATGAGACCTGGAGGGGTGTGTTTGGGAGGAACGGCCCCCCTGATCTGAACCTGAGTAGTGTTCTGTTATTGGACTTTTGTGCTCATCATTAATTGTCCATAATAGACACCAAGTTCAGTCATAAGGGTGTCCATATGTGCTCTTAGCACAAGGACTAGGAGGGAGGTTGTCAGTCAGACCTGGCAGGTCCAAACGTGTTGAGGGTCTGCTGGGAATGTCTGGCAGAGTCTCCCGTGAGAGAGCTTTAACCGCCACCTGTGGGAGAACACATTCCTTTTTCTTTCACTATTTTCCAATGATTATTTACTCTTGTATTTGATGCTGTACAGCTGGAAGGATTTTCACTGAATTTTTTTTTACTTTGGGGCATTTGTTAAAATGCATAACCATGGCAACAAGGTGTTTTTTTAACCACCAGGAGCAGCTGATTAACATGTCAAAAGCTCAAATACTTAAACTACAGCCCCAAATTCCAAATGAGTTGAAAAGGAGGCGCAGTAGATGAATTCCCGTCAACCTGGCAGTTGTGCTCAAGTACCTGACTGCCGAGATCCTGAAACAGGCAGGAAACTCAGCTCATGGTAACAGGAGGACCAGGATAATCCCCAACACCTTCAGCTGTCTGTCTGTGGTGACAAGGAGCTCGGCAGACTGCTGGGAGTGACCATCACTCAGGGAGGAATTCTGCCTCCATTCAGGCAGTCCTACTTCCCAGGATGACCGAGAGGCCTGCTGGATCTGACAGCAAGCTGGATTTGGGTGGATGGATTGGTATCTTTGGCCAGATTCTTCAGATTCACCACAGGAGATCCTTCCTGCCCACAGCTATCAGTATCTAACAACTCTTGAATGAAACCAGGATGATGAACTACGATAACAATTAATTTCCCTTTGGGATTAATAAAGTATTTTTGAATAGAATAGAATAGAATAGAATAGTTCCGGGGGAGGTGGGAGACACTTGAGTCAGAGTGGGCCATGTTCTGTGCCTCCATTGTCAAGGCGGCTTATTGGAGCTGTGGCCGCAAGGTTGTCGGTGCCTGTCGTGGCAACATCCCTTGAACCTGTTGGTGGACACCAGTGGTGAGGGATGCTGTCAAGCTGAATATTTAGTTTTATCTGGCCTTTTTGGCCTGTGGGATCCCCGAAGCAGCTGATGGGTACTGGCAGTCCAAGCGGCATGCGGCTCAGGTGGTCGCCA
>JBBPBX010025027.1:14022-39206 GCA_038048925.1 Garcialebias charrua | reverse complement strand
TGTGAGGACAGCAGGACATGTGTGAGGACAGCAGGACATGTGTGAGGACAGCAGGACATGTGTGAGGACAGCAGGACATGTGTGAGGACAGCAGGACATGTGTGAGGACAGCAGGACATGTGTGAGGACAGCAGGACATGTGTGAGGACAGCAGGACATGTGTGAGGACAGCAGGACATGTGTGAGGACAGCAGGACATGTGTGAGGACAGCAGGACATGTGTGAGGACAGCAGGACATGTGTGAGGACAGCAGGACATGTGTGAGGACAGCAGGACATGTGTGAGGACAGCAGGACATGTGTGAGGACAGCAGGACATGTGTGAGGACAGCAGGACATGTGTGAGGACAGCAGGACATGTGTGAGGACAGCAGGACATGTGTGAGGACAGCAGGACATGTGTGAGGACAGCAGGACATGTGTGAGGACAGCAGGACATGTGTGAGGACAGCAGGACATGTATGAGGACAGCAGGACATGTGTGAGGACAGCAGGACATGTGTGAGGACAGCAGGACATGTGTGAGGACAGCAGGACATGTGTGAGGACAGCAGGACATGTGTGAGGACAGCAGGACATGTGTGAGGACAGCAGGGCATGTGTGAGGACAGCAGGAGCATGTGTGAGGACAGCAGGGCATGTGTGAGGACAGCAGGGCATGTGTGAGGACAGCAGGGCATGTGTGAGGACAGCAGGGCATGTGTGAGGACAGCAGGACATGTGTGAGGACAGCAGGACATGTGTGAGGACAGCAGGACAGTGGTGAGATGTGCTGTAGGAGTAACAGATAGCTTCAAGGTGGAGGTGGGAGTGCATCAAGGATCGGCTCTGAGCCCCTTCTTGTTTGCTCTGGTGATGGACCGACTAACAGATGAGGTCAGGCAGGAATCCCCATGGACTATGATGTTTGCAGATGACATTGTGATCTGTGGTGAGAACAGGGAACAGGTGGAAGAGAACTTGGAGGTGGAGGTATACACTTGAAAGAAGAGGAATGAAAGTCAGCCGTAGTAAGACAGAGTCCATGTGTGTGAATGAGAGGGAGGAGGTGGAACAGTGAGGCTACAAGGAGCAGAGGTCACAAAGGTGCAGGACTTCAAGTACTTGGGGTGCACTGTCCAGGAAAATGGGAAATGTGGTAAAGAAGTGAAAAATAGAGTCCAGGCAGGATGGAGTGGATGGAGAAAAGTTTCAGGAGTGATTTGTGACAAAAAGGTGTCAGCAAAGGTCAAAGGAAAAGTTTACAAGACAGTGGTGAGACCAGCTATGTTGTATGGTCTGGAGACAGTGTCACTGACAAAAAGACAGGAGAAAGAACTGGAAGTAGCAGAAATGAAGATGCTGAGGTTCTCCTTAGGAGTGACATGGCATAAGATTAGTAAAGAGATAATCAGAGGTACTGCACATGTTGAACATCTGGGAGATAAAGTTAGGGAGGCCAGACTGAGATGGTTTGGACATGTCCAGAGGAGGGACAGTGGGTATATTGGTAGAAGGATGTTAGAAATGCAGCTGCCAGGAAAAAGACAAAGAGGGAGGCCAAAGAGGAGATATATGGATGCAGTTAGAGAGGACATGAAGGTAGTTGGGGTGAGGACAGAGGACAGGTGGAGGAGGATGACTCGCTGTGGTGACCCCTGAAGAGGGAAAAGCCGAAAGAAGAATATCTAATTAATCTTTTTAATTTAAAATTTTAATCTTATTACCGTAACTTATTTTTTTTTTTACCTCTTTGTGTTTTATTTCCAGTCTGGGACAGAGATAGCAGCTGACTTCTTCCTCTTCAGGGAAATTTGCCAGATCACCTGCAGCGAAGAAGTCTGTGATGACTGAACTCTGAACTTTTCCAGGGACAGGTGGGAGCAGGTCCAAGAAGAGCTTGTTGTGAGTAATGACAAATACAGCCACACTGCTGCTACTGTTGTTATTGAGATGATTTTCTCCACCACTGGAGATAATCACTGCAACTAGATCTGTACTTTTGGCAGAAAATGTGGACAAGTTGGTCTTTTTGGACAAAAACTTAAAACTTGATTATCGGTAGTTCGATTGTAAACAGTCTGTTGCTGCTTATTGATCTGGTTCTGGCTGTTATTGTGTTTATTAAGATTTTTATTATTGTTAGTACAGTTTATTTATTGTAAAGAATGCCATTTATTTAGATTAAAGATTAAATTAAGATTATATTACACATTAAACTGTATTCTGAATTGGACAGTAATTTATCAAGCGTTTGTCTTTGCTCAGGCTGGGCGCGTGCCCAAGAGTATAGCAGATCAGGGAGCTCCACCTCAGCTGCCTTTCTGGACTCACCTGCCCCTCCTCACTCACCTGTACCAGCATCACCATTACTTGCCCCTCCATAAAGGTAAAGACATTTTTTTTCTTTTTTTTTTCTATTTTTTAAATAACTCAGCTGACTCACCTGTCCATCTTCACTCACTAGCACCTTCTGCATCACCTGCTCCTCCATAAAGGTAAAGACATTTTCTTTTCTTTTTATTTCTTTCTTTTTTTAAATAACTCAGCTGCCTCTCCTGACTCACCTGTCCCTCTTCACTCACTAGCACCAGCATCACCAGCACCTTCTGGATCACCTGTCCCTCCATAAAGGTAATGACATTTTTTCTCTTTTTTTAATTTAATTTAATTTTATATAACTCAGCTGCCTCTCCTGACTCACCTGTCCCTCTTCACTCACACAGTACCAGCATCACCAGCACCTTCTGCATCACCTGTCCCTCCATAAAGGTAAATACATTTTCTTTTCTTTTTTTTTATTTCTTTTTGTTTTATAACTCAGCTGCCTCTCCTGACTCACCTGTCCCTCTTCACTCACCAGCATCACCAGCACCTTCTGGATCACCTGTCCCTCCATAAAGGTAATGACATTTTTTCTCTTTTTTTAATTTAATTTAATTTTATATAACTCAGCTGCCTCTCCTGACTCACCTGTCCCTCTTCACTCACACAGTACCAGCATCACCAGCACCTTCTGCATCACCTGTCCCTCCATAAAGGTAAATACATTTTCTTTTCTTTTTTTTTATTTCTTTTTGTTTTATAACTCAGCTGCCTCTCCTGACTCACCTGTCCCTCTTCACTCACCAGCATCACCAGCACCTTCTGGATCACCTGTCCCTCCATAAAGGTAATGACATTTTTTCTCTTTTTTAAATTTATTTTATATAACTCAGCTGCCTCTCCTGACACACCTGTCCCTCTTCACTCACCAGCACCTTCTGCATCACCTGCCCCTCCACCTCAGCTGCCTTTCTGGACTCACCTGCCCCTCCTCACTCACCTGCACCAGCATCACCAGTACCGTCTGCATCATCTGCCCCTTTACCTCAGCTGCCTTTCTGGACTCACCTGCCCCCCCTCACTCACCAGCATCACCAGCACCTTCTGCATCACCTGCCCCTCCACCTCAGCTGCCCCTCCTCACTCACCTGCACCAGCATCACCAACACCTTCTGCATCACCTGCCCCTCCACCTCAGCTGCCTTTCTGGACTCACCTGCCCCCCTCACTCACCTGCACCAGTATCACCAGCACCTTCTGCATCACCTGCCCCTCCACCTCAGCTGCCTTTCTGGACTCACATGCCCCTCCTCACTCACTTGCACCTGTATCACCAACACCTTCTGCATCACTTGCCCCTCCCCCTCAGCTGCCTTTCTGGACTCACCTGCCCCTCCTCACTCACCTGCACCAGCACCTTCTGCAGCTCCCGCCCACTAAGCCTTTCTCCCTCCCCTACAACGCCCCTTCCATAAAAGTAAGGACATTTTCTTCTCTTTTTTTTATAGTACAGTACACTACTATTTTTTTTACTATTTTATTTCATTATTAAACGTACTGTGCAGTATTTTATGTGTTTTTTGATAATTGTTTAGGGTACTGTGTTAGCTAACCCTTGGAAATAAAGTAATGTACATATTTATGGTACAGTATGTATACGCTCGTTTTGTCTCACGTTGAAAAACGGGTTTACTTGAAGGACATTCTTATTCCATACTCATCCAACCGTTCGCTGCGATCACAGAACAGTAATCTCCTTCACATTCCGAGAACCAAATTAAGGACCATGGGTGACCGGGCTTTCAGTGTGGCTGCCCCCCGCCTGTGGAACTCTCTTCCTGACTGTCTGAGAGCCCCACAGTCTGTGGTTGACTTTAAGAGCGGCTTGAAGACCTTTCTTTTCAACCGAGCATACTCTACCTCCTCATGATTCTACTTTTGATCTTAGCTGATACTGTTATTGATTTTAATTGTTTTATTATTTGTTTTATTGACATTTAATTCTGTTGCACCTTGTAGCACTTTGAGATTTTCATTAATGAAAAGTGCGTTATAAATTGAATTCATTATTATTATTATTATTATTATTATTATTATTACTGCGTCGCATAGGAATGCATGTTCCGCGCCGCACAGGAACGGATCTTCGTAAGTCGAGGACTACCTGTATGTGTGTTTATTTGTCAAAAAAAATATTTTTTGTCAGTTTCGGTCCTGTAAATGTCAAAACTTCAGCTTGTCTTGGACAAATGTTTTCTTTTACGGCTTGTCTCATCTGCATTTGAAAGAAAAAGATCAAAATAAATGGTTGATATTTGAATTGGAAGTGTATTTGGTGTAATTCTTTTAGAAAACTTGTGAACTTGGCATTCTTAGTGGAGAAAGTGAAATTTGGAAATGTTTGTTTACTTAAATTGCTATTTTAAGTTCAAAAGCTGCCTTAAAATCTTGAGTTAAATTAACTCAAAAAGGGAATTGGTATGTCAGTTTAACTTTAAAATGAGAGTTGAAAGTATATATAAATGTTTGTTACTTTAACAAATGAAAACAAGTTTTTATGAATGGATAATGTAAATTTGCAAGTTGTTTAAACTCAGAGTATGAAGTTCATACAACAAGTAAACGTTAATTAGACAAGGGTATAACTTTATTATTTGAGTTCAAATAGAATATGATTGTAATTTTACTTGACAAGAGTACTCAATTTTTGGAGAATGTATAATGTTCTATAGTTAGTCATTTCAACTTATGGTATCATATTTAAACAATGACTTATCATAAATTGGGCTACTTTTCTAGCTTGCCATCCTAAGTTGGAGTAAAACATTATTTGAAGTTGCGTTAACTTGTGGTTTTAAGGCAGCTTTTGAACTCAAGTTTTTAAGTCTAACCACCCTATTTATTTTAACAGTGTAGCTAACAAGTTATACTCCACTTAAAGCGGTAAGTCAGCTCAAATGCAAACACGATGCTAACATTAGCTCAAATTTTTTTTATTGGACAAACAACCTGAAATGGCTAATAATGCAGTAATGCTAAGCTAACGGGATATTTTTTTATGTTTGTTTATATGTGTTTTCAGGGACATGGCGAAACCATCAACCCAAACACACCACCTGCATGGACCACTTGTCAAAATAAGTTAATCCCACCTTGTTATAAGGTGGAGAAGCACTGCTCTGCTCTAGATGGATAGATGCATGGCTCCTAGATGGATGACGTGTCTGGCAGCAGAACCAGAGAAAACTGAGCAGGTGAATTGTCTTTCATGCACAAATGTCTTTTCTGCTATTAAAATCTGAAATCTAAATACAGTACAAGTACCGGGTACTGTACCCTGATGCATGCTCAATAATCCAGGTAGAAAAATCTAAAAAAGCTACGTCTAGTCCTCTGGACATTCAATGTTTGCTACTTGTTAAAACTCATTACAAATAAATAATTAATGTAATTACATTATTATAAATAATATAATGTAATTACAAATTACAAAACTCATTTAATCTCAAAGAATGTCCAGAGGACCAGACTTGGCTTTTTTAGACTAAATACAAGTAATTGTTCTTTGTGGTCAACAGAAGAATACTGTGGAGATGATGGGGGTCACCATGCTGCAGTCTGAGGCCTGAGAATGAGAGAGTGGAGGAGGAGAGAGTACGATGAAATTATATACATTCTCAATTCTTAATAATGATTTAATAATCCTTTTTTACTGCTAATACTGATGAACCTGTTGTTTGTTTAGGAAACACCTCCCTGCAGTCTGTCCAGCTTTTGCTGAGGAAGAGAACATGAAGAGAGAGCTGCAGATGGACCAGGACATTCCACCAGTCGTTCTGTCTGAAGACACACCCTGCTGCTGGTGGTGGAACCAACACAAGACTTAAGGGCCCGGCAGAGCTCTGCGTTGTTGCCAGCGCCGCGCGACGCCGTGAGAGCGCCGCGGCACAAGCCTTTGAACGCAGGCGTGAACGCGCAAAGCTCAAATTTTACGACCGCCTACGCGCGTGCGTTGTCTCACAAACTGTCCTGCACCGTACTGTTTTGTATGAGACACAAATGTATTAAATTCCTCTTCTTCATCGCTGAGCTGGACTTTTCTTTAGTTTTTTTGCCAAAAGTCAAGTGATCGCTTGAAGCGGTCACCATTCACTTCCTCCTCCGATGAGGAGGAATGAATGAACTTGTCACAAGTGAACTAAAGTCATGTCCAACGTGGCTGCGCAATGTTCTAAATATTTCCTGGTGGGCTGTGGGCTGCAGGAGCAGCGTTCCCTGTTTTTATTTTATTTTTTAAAAATTATTAACATATAAACACAGAAAAACGCTGCGCAGCCTGTGGCTTTTCTCACCACCCAGACCTGTCAATCATTTCAGTAGGCGTGTCAGCAAATGACCAATCAGCGACCTCAGTTTGTCCAGTAGGTAAACGCTCCGCGCGCAGCTGCTCACGCAGAGCTCTGCTGTGAACAGCCTGCGCTCAGCACGCGCGCGTCAAGCGGCGCTGGCAACAACGCAGAGCTCTGCCTTGCCCTTTATCCTTTGCTCTTTGCTGTCAGATTTTCATTCTCATTTATGTTCAATCCACACCCAGCAAACATGTTGTCCACTGCAGGAGACACTGTCTGTCCAGAGCACTCAAACATACTGCCTGAGAAGCAGATATGATCATTTTCCTCAACTTCTCAGGTATGTTTGAGTGTTCTGGACATACAGTGTCTCCTGCAGTGGACAACATGTTTGCTGGGTGTGGATTGAACACAAATATGCAAATGCAAAATCTGACAGCAAAGGATAAGTCTTGTGTTGGTTCCACCACCAGCAGCAACAACTTTTTGTTAACTTATTATTTGGTGTAGTGGCAGGGCTTCCGACTTGGGACCCGAAGGACGCGGGTTCGCGCCCCGGCCACTACACACCTTGGGGTGTCTATGAGTGCACACCTAATTCTCCAGCGCTTTCTATGGCTGCTCACTGCACCACCTGGTGGTGGTTGGGTTAAATGCAGAGATGAATTTCGTCTGTGTATGAACATACACAGATGACAAAAAAGGACATTATTATTATTATTATTTTTATACGTGATCGTTTCTATTCAGTGCCCTGAGACGACTTCTGTTGTGACTTGGCGCTGTGACTCTCTTGTAAGAAAATAAAATGTTCACTGAACACATTCCAACTTGTATTCTTATTGATGTATCACCCAAAAAAATGTGTACCGTATTCGTCGGTGTATAACACACAGTTTTTTTGCTCATTTGAATGTCCTGCGTGTTATACACCGAAGCGTGTTATTTATGGATTTTTTCCCATATTTTAGACCCATTTTTGGCTCTGATTTCGCCGTTTTTCATTTTGGGCAAAAAATGGTCCAGTACCACTTTTATCCGCTAGGGGACCACTTCCAGACCGTTTCTAGCTCATGTGTCCGAAAAAAGCCTCCTCTGGTCGGACTGACTCTGTCGCTGCCCGCCTCCGGCTCTGGATGTAGCTGCTGTTAGCTGTGACGTTAGCTGTTTTGTTAGCAAGATAACTCGTAAACCACACCGCGGATTTTCTTGAAACTTACAGAGCGTAATTATTTGGTGGTCATTTACAAATTATTAGCTGTATAAGACATTTGAGATCAAATTCAATTTTTTATAATTTATTTTAGTAGCGCACGCGACCAATTTGGAAGAAGTCAAACCGAAACAATTTATAATCCAGCAGATTTGACCATTTCGTGAAACGGTTAAGCTCAGGAACCCTTGTGCTATAAAGTCAGCTAAGAAATATATTTTTTAAGCTTTTATTTAGCTAAATTTAAAGAAATAAAGCCGGCTCACCCGCCTGCATGCAAATCGGCGAACTACTTTTTAAAAATCCATTAGATTTGACCATTTCGTGAAACGGTTAAGCTCAGGAACCCTTGTGCTATAATGTCAGCTAAGAAATATATTTTTTCTCGCAAAGAAATAATTGTTTTACTGTGTTAATCTTGTGAAGTCCTTCGTACTCGCTTGCTTCTGTGGCAGCCATTTTAAGCAGGGCAAATGAGGCGCTGACGCGTCGCGGTGACGCATAATAGATGCGCGTTATACAACGAAGCGTGTTATTTATGGATTTTTCCTGAATTTTGGCAATAATTGGACAAAGCGGGTTATACACAGGAGCGTGTTAAAGTCCGACGAATACGGTATTTTGATTTAAGGCAGGCTGAGAGTCCAGTTTTATTTTAACCGCCTGGCCCTCTCCTTCCTGCACAGCTCCGCTCAATTCTCATTTCCCTTCACTGCTCAGTCTGGGACTTCTCCCATAGACAACGATTTCTCCGGCTGATTTTTGACCGGACCAATCAGAGAACAGAAGGGGCGGAGTTTTTGGCCCCTAACCCACGCCCCCACCTGTCCCAGCGCGCAGCCAGCGAGCATTCGCATGTTCTCATTCAAAGCGATGCAAAGCGATGCAGGGCTGTTTTATATGTGACACAAATGTTTTAATTTCCCCTTCTTAATCCCTTATCTGGAGTTTTCTTTTGTTTTTTTGCCAAAAGTCAAGTGATCGCTCCCTCCTCCTCTCTCTCCGCTGAGTGCAAAGAATAAGGAAATGACTGAGGTTGTCACGAGAGAATTAAACTCGGGTTTTAAGTTGCTGCCCGAGTCCCTGCATATTTTCTGGTCGTCTGGTGAGCTGGACCAGCGCTACATGTTATTATTATTTTTTTTTAATTAACATATAAACACAGAATATGCAGCGGCAGCCAGAGAAAATGCAGCAGGAAGCGGAGCAGATGTCAAGTTCGGCAGAGCACAGAGGCGGAGGGAGCAGAATGCTTTCCCTGTTCAAAATTTTTCTAAGATCCAATGGTTTTGTTCCTCAGGCAGAGGCCACGCCTCCAGCAAGAATCGTTTCTCTGTGGAGAAAGTCCAGACCCTAGTACGAAGCGAAGTGAAGGACAAGGGTCTGGTTTTAACCAGGCTACCATTTTAGTAAAAACAAATCAATCAGTCAGAGAAATGTAACTGTGTGGATGATTGAACAAAGAGCTGCTTCATCTGATGGTGTCAACGTGGATCACTTCCTGTCCTCTGTCCTCGGTGCCTCATTGGAACAACTTGTTCGGTGTTTGGATCTGATCTGGGCTCAGTGGTGTCTCCCCACTTCTCACATCCAGGTTGGACCACCACCTGAAGTTCCCTCATCATCATTGTGTCCTGTAGTGGAAGAACATTTCTCTTTAAGTCAAAAAGGCGTTCATGTTTATCATGTCCTGGATGACTGAGAATCTTCACCAGCATATTTCTCTTTAAGGGCTGTTACAAACAGTGAGGTTCATAAAACCATATAGCAGACATCTTGTTGAATATAAAAAGTTGATATTGTCAGATATTTAACAGGTTTGACGTCACTTCAGCTCAAGTTTTGTACACAAGCTGGAGTTAAAATAACTTGCTTCAAAACTGAGTACTGTAATTCCTAAATAGATTTTCAAAAGTGATGTTCTTTGGAATAATGATCAGACAAGAGACCGTTCAAGATGCAAATGTGCATTTGAGTCTCTTGAGTGAAGAACTTCCTGGTTTTAGATAATTACTGAATGTGGTATCAGAACATTTTTCTGCAGGACCGATTTCAGTTTTAACAAGTAGCAAAGATTCAGTCAGATGCAGCTACCTGTAAATCTGCTCAAAATCCAACAATAATTGAATAATAATATGTAAGAATAAGGCTTTGTTAAACACATAACATTTAGAAAACACTTTTGCAAGATCTAGTTGAGAGGCATATATCAGTCAGGAATAGTAATATAATAATATAAGCAATAGTAATATAATAATAGAAGCATTAGATAAAAACTAGCATTAGCATGTTAGCTCCACAAACAAATTCACCAGAATAAACAGTCAGCTGAAGGCTTTTTTCACAAACAGCTATATAGGTTATATAGAGGCTAGCCTGTATAAATAAAGGTTGAATGAATGAATGAATATAAAAATTGAGAGGCATATCAGTCAGAAATGCAAATAGACATTAGATAAAGGGCTTTCATGATTCAAAACGTACCTGCAGCCAGCCTGCTTGTCAGTGCACGGCTCATTTTCCAGAAAAAAATAAAATTTAAATAAATAAATAAATGACCGGAAACACGCTGTCGATCCGCAGCGTTCACGTTAGACGAGTCCAGGCCTCCAGGGCGGCGAAAATTGCGCCCTGAAGACTCCAATAGTTTTGTAAAGTTGGGACATAACTGTGCATGCGCTAATGAGAGTCAATGGTTTAGCTGCCGGCGCCCACAGAGGACCGGAAGTACGTCACAATCAAAAAATGTGTTTTGAAACAAACAATATAACTCATCATTACTCATAAAATATTCATCCTACACAACTAAAAACATATACTGTATGCATACATTTCAAAATATTTTTATTTTATTGTTTCATTTTTATAAAAAAAATTAAGTCTTCAAATGGTGAAGAGCTGCAAAGGTTCCAGGTGGGCGGCGCCCGGGCGCCCTCTAGTGGCCGGCCGCCCCTTATAGAGATTAAATAAAGTTTTTTGTTGACTTTGCTTACTATAAGTTTGCTGTTTAATTTTTATTTAATTTTTACGCATCCTTTAAGATGGTCTGTTGTTGTCGTTGTCCATTGTTGTCATCACTCTTCGTTTAAAATTCAGGACTCTCTGGTAAATGAAGCAATATTAATTTTGCTGTTTATATGTAATGCCATAATAAATTTATGTTTATACTGTTTAAAAACTGCCTTTGTTTTAAAATGGGTGGGTTGTCCGTTGGGCTGTTTTCAAAGAATAATTCGCTTGTTTGTGCTTGTTTTCATGGGGCTGGTCGCTTGTTTCTGTCGCGAGATCTGGCAACACTGGGTCTGTTCCTCAGCTGCAATGGGAGTAAACGGAATGTCGAGTGAAACTCATAACAATGTAAATCCGACTTGAAGTGAATTAAAAGGTTTCAGTGTTTGTCATGTTTCCAGCTCGCGCTGTTTAGGGACAGACTGCCGAGTTCCGCGGCTCCCTACGGTAAAACTAAAGACTAGGCTTTTTTATTTATTTTTATTGTCAAAGGTCTGCAATCCTAAGAAAGTTACTTATACTTCACCTAGCCTCGTAGTTTAAATACTGTGAGCGAATTGTCTCGGGGAAAAGAAGAAAAAAGGCACCTTCGAATCCCATACCAGATTACATTATGAGAACGACTGTGTTTAATAAACACTCGTTAAACAACGTTTCATACAAAAGTTAAATTATGTGTCAAAGCCTTGCAAACCTGCAGAGTACGTTTTAGCATTCGGCAATAAATAAAGCATCCAATCAACATTTTACTCAAATATAAATTGGGTTATTGTCGATATGTAGACAGATACGCTGGTTCCCTCTCGCCGAGTTAAGCAGCGGACCTTTCAACTATCAAACATATATTTTTATAATATAAACTCAGAGTTTATAGGAAACACTTTTGCCGATTTTGCAAATGAGCAGGCTTGTTGACAAAAAACATGTTGTAAAACGACATACTATGTTCATATGCAAGCCATGTAAAGAAATGCTAAATGTAGTAAATACCTAGTGGAGTCTGGTGCTGCACATGAACTGGATAAAGCTCATCCGGGCTAAGCTAACTGTTGGATTTAAGAGTTTTAATTCTTGTTTTATTCGACCTGTGTGCTTCCTCTTTTTCCTCACACAATCACATACTGTTTCTCCGAGTGGCCATGAAGACTAGCTTCTCACAGAACGGGTTGCGCCCCTCCTCCATTTCACCACAGAGCATAACATACAGACAGTGTTTACACGCGCAGTTGTATTTAAACACAATACCTTGATACTTTGCATCAATTTCTCGAAGCAGAGAAACATTTCTTTGTATGTCCAAAGGCAGGGACTCCACACATTCAAGATAATCCTCCACATAGTTGACCAGTTGTTGCGACTTGTCGACATTTTGATAATGATGGCCTAACATCGTCTCTCCGATGCATAGATGCACGAAACGCTGTGGATGAAAGTGGAAAAAAAAACTGTTTAAATCCAGGACTGGCTACTTTTGCAGCTTGTGGCAGTTCCAGGCAGCAATCAACTTCAAACAAAACTCACGTTACTGCGCATGCGCGAGTATTTTCCTTTTATGGGAATGTCCCGTTTCTTTTCCTTATTCGTCACAAAGGGCGGGGCCTTGAAGTTAAACGCTGCGTGATTGGTGAAAATATTTTTTTTGAACCAATCGGATTTGTCCTTACTACTGTACATTACTGCGAGTCCCACATTTTACGCAAAATAAAAGTTTTTCTGTAGTTGACATACTGTGTTTTAAAAGATAACGTGTAACCTTTTTATGCAGACATAACATTTTACCATCATAATATAACCGTTCAGATTCATTATTTTCAGTGAACCTTTATTTATATTGAGCCACGGGGACAAATAATGATGACAACAGTAGACAATCATAAGAGAAAGCATATAAATTGAGAAGAATAAATGAAATAAATTTAAAAAAAATAGTTTTGTTTTCATTGTGTGTCTGTGCATGTTTTTCCTCCGTCTTTTGACTAAACATTTCTTGAACCAATGAACAAATTTTATATAAACTTTGTAAAATAAATCATTGGATGTACATCTTGACTATGTACTGTAATCAAATATTAAGACGACTGCTGCAGCCAAATGACTCCACTGGATAATACAGTAAAAGATCGACACAGCAAACAGAGACCAAAGTATGACATCAACAAGAATGTATCTTAATATGGTTTTTGGCCATTTTGATGAGCAGTTTTGTGTAAAAGTTTTTAACAAATATTTAATATTCATTGTAGAAGGATTGGAGAAACAGACTCTAAATTCAGCCAAGCTCAAAATGGATTGCTTTTAAACAGCTTCAATCTCCAATAATTAATACAAGTTAATGCAAACAGTATTTCATAAATTTTATTAACCATTCATATCTGCATTACTCAGGTATTTACACAAATTTACAACCGAGAACCGTTACTCAGCTTGGATAAAATATGTGCATGCAATCCACACTTCTGAGTACCTAACAATCTAAAAAAGATAAGGTCCTCTGGACATTCAAAAAACAAAACAGAACAAAACAAAATTGTAGAAACATTTCATCTTTTTGTCTGAAAAACTTCCTCAGTCTGAGGTGCTGTATTCAGCTCAGTCTTATAAATAGCACCTTCTCACAAGCCCCTTTCATAAGTCAGACCCGCGCAGTTCCCGCACAGACCAGTCCGGCTTTAATACCCATCGGGTCATTCATAAAACAAAGTTGAATCCGGCCACGGCCCGCCCTCAAAGGAGCATTCACAAAACAATTTGCAGCGCGTGTTGAAAAGAGGTGTGGTGAAAATGTGCAGCTCAGAGGACGTGGTGCCTGCGTGTTTAACGTGGGACCGCACCGCAGAGGTGGATGTAAACAAACATGGCGACGCTAGCGAACATCGTTGTGTTTCTCCGAATGCTTTAGTCCCTTTTTCCTCCTCTGTGCGCAGAGACAGGAGCACACAGGTCTCTGCAGCACCCCAATTAGACATTTCCGTGATGATCAATAAAAAAAGAAAAAGATTTGGCGAAGAATAGCAAGCGATGCGCAAGCGAAATACAAATGTCATGTTCTTGTTTACACATTTAAATAGAGCGCGACAGTGTGCGCCGGGGTAGTACGTGGGAGAGTACGTCATTATTCAAATAAGTTTGAAGCCGCGCAGCCCCGAGACCTTTCACAAGTCGACAGATGCGGGTTTAACACTACCTCTGCTCACGGGTCAGGGGCGGATCAGAGGCGAGTCAACTTTACTCGCCAAGGCGCGTTTGTGTGTTTTCTGAATGCTCGTTGGAGGTCTGAACACGCATCAGAGACGGATTGATGTGTCTTATGAAAGGGGCTACAGTGGATCAACCAGTTTGCTGCTGACAGCTGAAACCAGCTGCTCACATGATCAAGGAGGACCATCAGCCTAACGATGGATCGTTAGTACCCTGATGGTTGTTTGCTATTCACAGAGGGCTGAGTGATACTAGCAATAACAGCATTGTAAGAGGGGGACAGTTGAACCCGGAGGCCTCCACCTCTGTTTAATGATGGACGGTTTCTTTTCACAAAGATGGCCTCCTTTACTCCTCTCTCAAACCATCGTTCCTCTCTATCAAGGATGTGAACATCTTCATCCCTGAAAGAGTGACCTCTGACCTGGAGATGAGTGTAGACCGCAGAGTCCTGACCTGATGATGTTGATCTTCTGTGCTGGGCCATCCTTTTGGCCAGTGGCTGTTTAGTTTCCCCGATTAAGACTGATCACAGCCCTCCTGACACTGAACAGCATACACAATATTACTCTGTTTGTGCCGGGGGACTGGATCTTTGGGATGAACCAGTCTTTGCCGTAATGTATTTTGGGGTTTAAAAGCCACTGGGACGTTGTGTTTAGAAAATAAACGTCTCAGTTTCTCTGAAACTCCCGCAACATACGGAATGACCACTGGTCTGGGTCTGGGTTCCTTCTTTTCACCTGATGGCTGGCTGGAGTCCTGTTTGGGTTTCTTCTCTGCTTTCAGGAAGGCCCAGTTAGGATATCCACATTTCTCTAGAGCCTGTTTTGTGTGTGATTTCTCCTTCTGTCTGGCTCCTGAGTTAGTGGGGACGCTGTCTGCTCTGTGGTACAGAGTCCTGATGACTCCTAACTTGTGCTCCAGAGGGTGATGGGAGTCAAACTGTAAATACTGGTCTGTGTGTGTGGGTTTGCGGTACACCTCAGTTTGCAAATTTCCTCTATCAGAAACTGAGACCTCACAGTCCAAGAAAGCCAACCTGCCAGTTTTTACATCTTCTCGTGTGAACTTGATATATTTATCCACAGAGTTGATGTGATAAATGGATAAGACTGAGCTGAACACAGCTCCTCAGACTGAGAAAGTCTTTTGGATGAAAAACCAAATGTTTGTACTTTTTTGTTTTGTTTTGTTTTTTGAATGTCCAGAGGACCAGACTTAACTTTTTTAGATTTTTCTGCCTAGATTATTGAGCATGATGATCTGATATAATGTGGTTTTCTAACAATACAGCTCTTAAAGTGGGGCAAAGATGTTCCTGTGTTGATCCTTTGCTCTGATATAGAGACAGTGAGTCATATCTGCTGATGCAGAATTTGATCCTAAACCGGCACATGTGGTCAGGGCAGGAAGGCAAGACGCTGATTTAATTTTTTTATTGTAAAATAAATAAAATATAATTGCTCGTTTTATATTTAGTTTGCATTTTAAAGGTATTGTGACATGATGTTGGAAATTTGCATATTTGTCACAACATATATATCTTATATCATTCAGCTCTGTTCGTTTTTGCAAAATAAATTATAAATATATTAAAATTTAATTCCAAGTTATGGTAGTTTTTTCGCTGTGAAACGCCCCTAGAAATCTGCGCATTTCCGCAAAACGTCATTGTGACGTGCATGCGTGGGCACTGGGCATAAGGCAGAGCCTTGCCCGTTTGTCTGGTGTTTTAACTGCTTGCCAAACAGATTATTTTTCTGAAAGATCTCCTCTTTTTTTTGTGTAACTTGAAAAATGCCGTCACGTTGTAGCGCATTTGAGTGTTATAATATCAGCAGTGAACAAGTGAGCATTCACACATTTCCAAAAGATGAGAAACTTTGCCAAGAATGGACAACACAAGTACTGTACAGAGAACGAGGGAACGATGGTGTCCTACCAAAGAGTCGTACGTCTGCAGCGACCATCTTACTGCCGATCAGGTAACATCATATCTGTCAAGTCTCCCGTTTTGGCCGGGAAACTACCGTATTTTACCCCTCTTTCCCGTCGTGATCCCGAATTATTATTTTCCCGGAAATCTCCCGTATTATAATATTATAAAAAAACAAAAAAAAACACATTCCGGTGCCTCTGTCACTAGCCTCGCGAGAACTGCCCCCTGCAGTCGCCTCGGTGGCAGTTCTCGCGATGTTAGTGCTGGCAGCGGGGAACACAAACCCGGAAAAACACAGAGATGGATGTAACGAGAAGTAACGAGAGAGGACGCGTCCCTGCCAAAAAAGTTAAGACTTCGTGTAAAAATGTTGAAAAATGGGACAGCGAATTTACTTTCCTAAAGTTTATTACGCGTTTTTTAAGATTTGTAACTGCGACTTTAGTGTCTCTCTCTCATGGGGGAAGGAACGATGTCCGTCAGCATGAGAAATCCGTCAAGCACAAAGGTAAGCCTGTCAGATTGTGATCACATAACTGGTTTGAAAGAGGCTGATAGGTAGTTATTTTAGATTTCTTGTAAACCTGTCTTAAAATGTAAGGGGTCCTGGACTTTGCAGGGGTCTGCAACCTGAGGCTCTGGAGCCACATGCAGCTCTTTGGTCCCTCAGCAGTGGCTCTTCCAAGCTTTGATCAAAACTAACTTTAAACTGAATTTTATTTGTTCTTATAACAACAAAAAGGGCTAGTTTTAGCAGTTTTTCCTGTCATTTCCTTTGCAAATGTGTGAATACTAGAACTAATAGAAGGAGTAAAACATAAGTTAACTTTATTTATTCGAAGTAGGATATTTAATTTTTCCACAATTAAAATAATTTACCTAGACCTGCATAGTTTATTATTTTATTTTTTAATTGGGAAAGATCACATTATTTTTCCTTCTTTATGATAATCTGGTCTTTTTTAGTCTAAAATGTAAAAATATCAACAAATCATTAGATATTTTCAGCTTTACAATGGCCAGAAAACTACAGGTCAGAAAATTGTCCTCTAACAAACTTAAAGTGGTCTGTGGGCCACCAGTTGAGAATCCCAGTTGTAGCAGGTATTGTGGCTCCGGAAACGTTTAATTTAGTGAACAAAGGGGCAGAAATGGCTCTTTTGATCATAAAGGTTGCAGATCCCTGGGCTAGTGGGATGGCTCGGCGTACCCGGCAGAAAATTTCCCTTATTTTTAAATCCAAAACTTGACAGGTATGGGTAACATCTGTAATTTTTTTTTATTCATGGAGGGTTTATTAATGAGAGTTTTGGATGATTTACTGTCTTAAAATGATAGATCTCAAACGCGATCGGCCTCGCTGTTAGCTTAGCGTTAGCACAACAACAAAGAACCACATCACGAAATTAACCTCACTTAGCAACTGTTTATGAAATAAACCGTGTCTAAATCACTTTTCCATTGATCGAGTGTCCAATAACTGTATTTGATGAATAATAACCCTTCGATTGCTTTAATACATTCAAATAAGTTGTGTTTGTTCGCTGCTATCAAACTAGCCGACATCAGTAGTACACCCATGTAGCTTATTATGTATTTTTAAATGATGTCTGTGCGATCAAGTAACATCAGTAATTTTATTCCGTGAGGGTTTATTAATGAGAGTTTTGGACGATTGACTGTCTTAAAATGATAAATCTCAAACGCAATCGGACATGTTTTCTGCTAGGAAGAATGATAAATAAACCCACATGATGAACCTCCAGCACGTTTTTTCAAAGCTGCATCGTGTATTAAAAAGTTTTCCATAGAGCATAAAATAAAATGATTAGAGCAAGAATAAAACTTCTATTGCTTATATTGACAAAAGTTACTTTATTTTGACGAAACAAACTCATAAAATTATTTGTTGTCAGACTCAACCTTATGAAAAGCACTGTTAATTTTCTTATTTACTCATTTCATAAATGCAAATTAAATCATGGGATCTAATCAATTCATGAAGGATCTAGTGAATTTGAATCATATTTTTTAATTTAGACAGTATATTTAGATGTCTAATTACCGGTACAAATTTCATTCTGTCAACAATAATGTCAAAATACTTTGGGTGCTCTACACAACAATACTAAAATACCCACTTTTGCATAATAAATAACCAAATTATTTTTTGGAAAATACCTAAATAAATAATATGATATAAGTAAGTTTTTACAATATCATCACTCACAATTTCACCAACCTAAAAAAAACCATTACATTTATGTGTATGTTACATATTTTTGAACTTTTGTTAATGTTTATAGTGTGTAATGTTGTTTTTCTCTCTCTATGAAATTGCTGGAATTATGTCCAGCTTTCCAGGATCAACCATCTCAACATCTGATGAACCACAAACATGGCCCCCCCATGCAAGTCATGGCCTTCAACTAGTCAAGTTACCAAGGTAAAGTTCTGGCATAAAAATCGCAATTCTTCTTCTTCTTTCGGCTTTTCCCTTTTCAGGGGTCGCCACAGCGAGTCATCCTCCTCCACCTCACTCTGTCCTCTGCATCCTCTGTCCTCACTCCAACTACCTTCATGTCCTCTCTAACTGCATCCATATATCTCCTCTTTGGCCTTCCTCTTTGTCTTTTTCCTGGCAGCTGCATTTCTAACATCCTTCTACCAATATACCCACTGTCCCTCCTCTGGACATGTCCAAACCATCTCAGTCTGGCCTCTCTAACTTTATCTCCCAGTTGTTCAACTGTTGTTCAAATCGCAATTAAAACTTGCTAAATAGTAAAAAAAAAATTAAAAAGTAAATCGTGATTCTGAAATATATAATTTTTATTTCTGTTTTCTTAGAATTCTCAAACCACACAAACAAGGTAAAATTCAAGATCTGTCAGAGAACAAGTTTGTCTGGGGTCTAAGGTCTAAATGTCCGTTTTGGTATAAATTTGTATTTACCCTTATATTTCCATCATAAAAACTATTTATCTGGCCTTGTTTGGTATTGTTGTTTTTAAGACAACCTCATCTTCATGATTTTACAGTCTTTGTTTCATTTTGACAAAATGCATGAGCACATTGGAGCAAAAAATAACATAAAAAATGAAATCCGTGTTAGTAAAATATTGATATGTTTACCTCACAAAAATATTTAATGAACTTTTTTGACAGCCTAAAATTCATTGGTATACAAACTTGGTAAAAAACGAATTAGTATACATATTTTCACATCATAAAGTGGGCAATTTCCATGCGTGTTTTTACCAGTATTTACACTGACTATTGTGTGAAAACAGTATCTTCATCACAAATTCTCTGTGTTTTTTTCCCTTTCATTCTGAAAAACAGACCAAAAACGACTACAAAACTCTGCAGACACACTAAATAATCATAAAAACCAAATAAAAACCAAATAAAACAGCCAGTCTTACCTAAAATCATGTCTGAAATCCTCCCCCCCCCCACCTTCTTCACCAAAACTACTGCTGCTGTGTTTCTGTGAGCAGAACACAACATGGAGGAACATGGAGGAAAAAACGGTTCTGATTGGTTGCTTCACAATGTGGTGTGTTCAGGGAAACTCCTAAATTTGATTTTCGTTTTGAATTCATTGACTTTTTGTAATAAAAAATCAACTGATTGCTCGCACAGGGGCGCAATACTCGAACAGAAATTATCTGTCACATTTCTGGTTGTATTTTGAAGTAAATACACAACTAAATCAATATAAAAACACTACTTTATAAAGATTGGAGTCTCTGCTGTCCAACAGACTTGAATGCAACACTTCACATGCAGCTGTGCTTTGTTTAAAGAGGCTATTTATAGACATAATGTCCAGCCCGCATCTTTGAGGGCTTAGACCTCAGAGGGTTAAGAAAGGGCACAAAGAACAAAGGTATTTTGAAAAATAATGTTTTTTTAGTTTGTTTGTTTGTTGTTTTCCTTTGACAGGCTATGTGGAAGCTGTTAGGAAGGAGGTAATTTCTCTCTGCGCAGGTGAATCAGAGGACCAGCCTGGAGATGAAGTTCACGTGCCACCTCCACTCAGCATCCAGATATTTACACAGCAGTTCCAGAGAGACGTTCCAGATACCAGTGATCATTCTACATGGGGCACTTGAAGCCAGTGTAGGCATCTTCTGCTGCTGGAAAAGTGTTGCGGATCCTAGTCACAACACATGATCGAAGTGGAACTCTGTAGAACTCTGTAAAATAAAGATGTTTTAGTTGATTTTGTACAGATTCATACATTTCTGATTTTTTTTTTTTTTAATAAATTTAAATGAGAAAAAACCCAATGTCAAACAGAGAATTTTTTGGTGTCATTAAATTTTGTAAAATGTGTAAATTGTCAATGTACCATTAGTTTAACATCTTAAAAATAATGTAATATATGTGTTTAAACTTTTTTCATTAAAAACCAATAAATTACATAATATTTATTTTTATATGTAAATTATAAATATATATTTATATGATAAAAATAGGCGTTCAATACAGAAACAACTGGACTTTATTTGTAACAGAAAACGTTTCGCTCTCTATCCATAGGGCTTTCTCAATTCAATTGGATAGAGGGTGAAACATTTTCTGTAACAAATAAAGTCCATTTCTGTATTGAACGCTTTTTTTGATTTTATGATGTCCTGGACGACTGAGAATCTCCACCAGCATATATTTATATAATTTTGTGATTATATCAGATCTTTGCTTTATTTACAGTGGAGAAATATTTATAAAACAATACAATTGTTTTGTGTTTTCATTGAAATCAAAATATTTTTATGATAAAACTAGGCTGTAAGTAAGTAAGCAGTAATCATTAAATGCACTGATGTAATTCAGACATAATTTCAGTGAAAATTCATTTTTGAAGTGATAATTCATAAATATACTCTCAAGATATAGTGAACATTCAGTGTATTTACACATGCACATTACATCTGTGGAAATAAGAATGATGTTTTTCATGTTAAAATAAACGTTAAAAAAGTACAGATACTTCAAAGGTACTCATATTTTTAAACTATAATTAATGTTGAATAATTATTAGATACATTAATTAAAAAATTACCAATCAGTGCTCTGTAAACGAGATGGATCGGGTTCCATGACTTTTCCTGCCTAAAATCCTCCTCTGCAGCAGCTGTCTCTCCTCCTCTGCAGTCTCGGTTCAGACTCACTTCCTGAACGGTAATGTTCATATAAATACGGTTGAATACCTAAATTAAAACCTGCTGGCTCTTGTTCATCACCAGAACTAACTTCACCTTCCAAAACTGAAGACAAATCGCTTAGATCAACACTAGAAATGCTGCAGTCGTCTGATTCGACATGCTCCGCCATTAATATTTACATGCGCGTTCGAGCAGTGCCTTTCCCGTTGTCACGTCACTGATGACGTATGCGGAAAAACACGGATTTCTAGGGGCGTGTCCCAGAGAAAAAATTACCATAACTTGGAATGAAATTTTAATATATTTATAATTTATTTTGCAAAAACGAACAGAGCTGAATGATATAAGATATATATGTTGTGACAAATATGCAAATGTCCAACATGATGTCACAATACCTTTAAGTTTAACTGATTAAGACAAGAAAGTTCATGCTCAATAATCCAGGTACCAAATTCAATCAGCCAAAGTGTCATCCTGGCTCCAGCAAACTGGTTGGTCTACTTAAGTGTTTACTTCTTGGTGGGGGAAACAGTTTGCTGGAAGTCCTCTGACTGATGAAGTCCTCCAGATAGAGGGTGAAACGCTTCTATAAAAAAGAAACTGTCCAGATGACCCGACTGAGAATGATTGGATTTAACTGATTTTGTGATTTTATTTCTGTGATTTTATGATTTTATTTTTCCTCTTGTGAAGCACTTTGTGACTCTCATGTCTGGGAAATGTGCTATATAAATAAAAATTACTTACTTACTTACTTATTAAGTTTATTTATTAGTACCAATTCACAACAAGTCTCAGGGCACAGTAACAAACATGCACATTCATTATAAAATGTAATTTAGTAAAAGTTATCTAAGGAAGCAGCAGATTGTGTTGAATCTACACTTTACCATACCATACCATTTTATTTATAGAGCACTTAACAGCGACACATCCAACCAAATTGCTGTACAAACAAACAAACAACAGGCAACGCACACAATGAAGTACACAAAATAGACATAAAAACATTGTAGATAATATAACGACCAAAACACAGATCATCTGGTGTTGAAAGCAACAGAATAGTAATGGGTCTTTAAACGGGATTTGAAAACTGAGAGGGAGGGGGGTTGTCTGATGAACAGAGGTAACTCGTTCCAGAGTCTTGGGCCTGCTACAGAGAACGCCCTGTCACCTCTGTGTTAGATGAGATCCTTTGTGTCGTCCCCAGGCTTGGGCCTGGTGGGAGTCGGGGGTCTTGGGCTCTAGCAGGCGAGTCGTCGGGCTATGTGCTGGCTCGCGCTCTGGTGCCCGGCTCTGGCCGGGGGGCCCTCGACTCGCTGGTGGGTTGGGGGTTCATGTGCTGTGGGGGTTGGGTGTCTGGGAGCGTGACTGGTGGCCCATGGGGCAGGTTGACCCATTACGTACAAGGTTGACTAGACAGTATTTTAACTAGAGTTGATGACAAACTGGAGTTGAAATGATCAGAGCTCGTTCCTTTGTCAGGTCTAATGCTCCTTTTTTCCAAACAGACAACTTTTTACTTAATGTGTTTACTGCAGTTAAAATGACACATTGGTTTTGCTTTAGTGTTAAATAAAAACTTCCAAAGGTAAAATCATTCTTATTTTGCATGCCATCCCTGAAATACTGACACACAGAATCCCAAGTCCAAGTGTGAACTGTGTCACTCAGAGTAAACACAATAAAAACATGTGTTATCTGCCGCATTGTTCATTAAAATGACTCAACACTATTAATGTATTACAGAACATATACATACGATAGGCACATTAATGATACTGTATACCATTGCATTAGGTAATACATTCAGCAAGTACTTTTACTTTAATACTTTAAGTATTTTTAAAAGCAAGTACTTATTTACTTTTACTTAAGTAAAAACATTAATATGGTACTTCTACTTTTATAGAGTAATAATAATAATAATAATGAATTCAATTTATAATGCGCTTTTCATTAGTGAAAATCTCAAAGCGCTACATTTTTTGTCTGTTTATTTTTATTTTTACTTAAGTACAGTGTTTGAGTACTTTCTCCACCACTGGCTGTTGGTTCTGCTGTTGGCGGCCCTCGTGACCGTGTCCCTCTCTGGTCTAGAGCTCAATGGCCTGGCGGTCGGAGAGGTGTTTTTGCCTCGCTCCTTGGGTGGACCTTGGCGAACTGGGAGGGGTATGTAGGGTCAGCGGGGGAGCTGACTCGCTGCGGGAGCATTGTTCCTGCAGTTATTTTCTCCCCATCCCTCACCACGCACCTCCGCC
Organism: Garcialebias charrua; assembly: GCA_038048925.1. Taxonomy (NCBI): domain Eukaryota; kingdom Metazoa; phylum Chordata; class Actinopteri; order Cyprinodontiformes; family Rivulidae; genus Garcialebias; species Garcialebias charrua. The sequence goes on along the minus strand of JBBPBX010025027.1, from coordinate 15,747 downwards.
CTCTTCATCTCAAATTAATACATGTAGGGATTTTGAGACTCGGTGTGCTGCAACGTTTTTACATCTCTGTTGTTCAGAACCACCTGGGACTCAATTTTATTATACACCTTAGACATTCACTCATAAATATCCTCATAAAATTCACATATAGGAATTTGGGGTGAGCACTATGGTTATGGGTGGCGAGATGACACCACTCTCGCCCCCCGTGCCTATGCTCACTCACAATTATGCATTTAGACAATAAGGGCCTGGGTTAGAGTTGAAATGGAGGGGAAACTGGTATAATGCCAGCCTTTGCTCCTTCTCTTTCCTTTTTAAGTGAACTTTACAACAACACACACCAACAGCACATTTGGGGACGGGTGTGTGTGTCGGGGTCTAGGTTTGTTAATTTTGTCACAAAGGTGCAGGACTTCAAGTACTTGGGGTCCACTGTCCAGGAAAATGGGGAATGTGGTAAAGAGGTGAAAAAGAGAGTCCAGACAGGATGGAGTGGATGGAGAAAAGTTTCAGGAGTGATTTGTGACAAAAAGGTGTCAGCAAAGATCAAAGGAAAAATTTACAAGACAGTGGTGAGACCAACTATGTTGTATGGTCTGGAGACAGTGTCATGGACAAAAAGACAGGAGAAAGAACTGGAAGTAGCAGAAATGAAGATGCTGAGGTTCTCCTTAAGCCTGGAATACACTTGAGCGTACATGAAGTACGCCACTGTACGCGCGCATTTTGTGCGCATGCTTTCGCTGCTATAGCTCGGCTTTTATCAGCTTTCAAACGCTCGCATGCTCGCTCCAGATCCTTGTTGTAATATGAGCAGCTGCGCGCGGAGGGGACTCAACTGAGCTCGCTGATTGGTCACTTGCTGACACGCCTACTGAAATGATTGACAGCTTTCAGTCAGCTCATGTAGCTCGCTGAAGACTGCTGCGGTGTTCTGATGCGGTGTTTCTACTATATATGTTATAAAAAGTTCTCTCAGAAATAAAAATAATAACAGGGAGCGCTTTTCCTGCAGCACACAGCGCACCAGGGATATTTAAAACATTGCGCACCCAGGTAGGACCTGAATTCATTCATTTCAGTCATCGAGTGAACGGAGGAAGAAGCGAATACTTGACTTTAGGCAAAAAAACAAAAGAAAAGGCCCGATCAGCGATAAAGAAGGGGAATTTATTTCATTTGTGTAACACACAAAACAGTCCGGCGCCAGGGAAGTTTATGGTCAGACACCGCGCATCGCGTTCGCGGTCGTAAAAAAAATCTTTGCGCGTTTGTGCCCGAGGGGCTACGCGGGGGCTACGCTTTTGCCTTGGCGTACGTACGTGGCATATAGGCGTACTGCTTGTACGCTCAGGTATATTTCGTCCTTTAGGAGTGACAAGGATGGATAAGATCAGGAATGAGATCATCAGAGGTACAGCACATGTTGAACAACTGGGAGATAAAGTTAGGGAGGACACACTGAGATGGTTTGGACATGTCCAGAGGAGGGACAGTGGGTATATTGGTAGAAGGATGTTAGAAATGCAGCTGCCAGGAAAAAGACACAGAGGAAGGCCAAAGAGGAGATATATGGATGCAGTTAGAGAGGACATGAAGGTAGTTGGAGTGAGGACAGAGGATGCAGAGGACAGAGTGAGGTGGAGGAGGATGACTCGCTGTGGCGACCCCTGAAAAGGGAAAAGCCGAAAGAAGAAGAAGAAGATGAATAATATATATATA
>JBBPBX010025027.1:0-10730 GCA_038048925.1 Garcialebias charrua | reverse complement strand
CTTTTCCCTTTTCAGGGGTCGCCACAGCGAGTCATCCTCCTCCACCTCACTCTGTCCTCTGCATCCTCTGTCCTCACTCCAACTACCTCCATGTCCTCTCTAACTGCATCCATATATCTCTCCTTTGGCCTTCCTCTGTGTCTTTTATATACATGTACCAGGCGGCCATTCTTGGGGTGGGGTCCGGTTAGGTGACGGGCCGTCAGGTGTTGACCTGGACTATGGGAGGGTTCGAGGCCTGGGGGTTCACCGTGGGCGGGGCTGGCATTGCGCTCTCCCTGGGGCTGCTTGGGCTCGGGTGTCCTGTCCTGTCGGCAGGGCGAGGTTTGGGCCGAATCATGGATGTCGGCTACTCTCCACCCCAGAATGAATGGGCCTACCTCCTGGGTTTGGGTGTGGGCTGCCCCATGTAGGGGGCAGGTACATGTCTTGGGCCGGGGGGGTATAGAGTGTGCATCAGGATTATGAATGGAACGTGTCGTTATTGTTTGTCTTTCTGTGAGTGAGGGTGAGGATGAGGGTGGGTCTGAATGAGTGTGTGATGAGTTCCACTACCTGCAGCACTACCTCCTGATTGGCCGCTGATTTCCACCAGCTGGCGGCCATCCTTCTGATGAGGACCTTCCACTATTTAAGGCTGCAGTCTAGTGTGACTCATCGCTGGAGCATTGATTCCTGTTTATGTCATCCTGTCTCCTCGACTCCTGTTTGGTTCCGAGTTCCCGTGGTCCAGGTTCCAGTCCTCCGTGCCTTGCCTTCCAGCCACACGCCCATCAAACCTGTACCGACTATTCCCCTGGATTCTGTCTCTGGTGATCTCTGGTGGATCTCACCCACACTCAGCACCTCATCTGTAAGGAAACACAAAACAATCACAATACGAACGCTGCAAGTGGACTCCACTGATCCAACTCTCTCTTCCCCAGGATCTCCAAGAGATGAACCACTGTAAATAATTGCACTGTAAATAATAAAACATCACTATTCCTGCTAACTGTATCTTGTCCTTTCTGGTCTCGTACAACTCTGGGTTCCCCGAGTCGTGACAGAAATGCTTCAGCCAGACAACGCCCAGAACGAGACCAGAAATCAACAGACTGCCTCCTCATCCGAGATGGACCGCGTCAACCAACTCGAAGGAATGCTACGTCGGGTTCTTACACAACAACAGGAGGCTCAGGACAATATGAGAGAACTGGGAGGTATGGTGTTTTCTCTTAACCAAAAACTCTCACCTTCCCCAGCTTCTAAAACCCCTCCAGTGTCCAAGACGGAACCTAAGGACTCTGCCTCGAACCAACAGGTAATTACCAAACCATCAGAATATTTTTCTGGCGACCCTAGCCTGTGTGGAGGGTTTTTGTTGCAAATTAAACTCGCCTTCAAGGGAGCACCACAGTTATATTCAACCGACATCGCCAAGATAACATATTTCACCAACCAGCTGAAAGGTGACGCACTTCGTTGGGTTGATTCTTTCCTACAATTCCACGACTTGGATTACGTTTCATTTGATACCTTGTTAGGAGAGTTTCGCCGAATTTTTGACCGTCCCTTGCAGATGCCCAACGCCGTAAAGCGACTCCTGGGGCTACGTCAGGGCCGGCGACCTGTGGCTGAATACGCCCTCGAGTTTCGCATCATCGCAGCACAAACCGGGTGGCCCGACACAGCACTGCAAGGTACTTTCCTAAATTCTCTTTCTGACCCTTTGAAGGACCAAATTGCCACGAGAGACGAACCAGAGGGATTTGACGAGCTGATCGAGCTGGCTGTCTCGATAGACGAGCGCTTCCGGGAACGAAGAAGAGAGCGGGACTACACTTCCCACAACCGCTTCACTTCCGGGTTCACGACACCAGGTGAGCCCCGCGCCTACAAAAGTCCGTCAGCGAACTACAAAAACCAAGAGGCACCCGCTGCCGGTCCGTCCCCTAAACCTCCAGTAGAGAAGTATTCTGTCCTGCCTGAATCTGAACCAATGCAGATCGGACGAACTCGTTTAACCCCTGAGGAGAGACAAAGACGAATCAATTCCAAGCTTTGTATGTAGTATTGTGGTTGTGGTAGACCTGGCCATTTCATTGCTAATTGTCCATTTAGGGGAAACGAGAATGCCCACCAGTAAGGAGGACTACTGGTGGGCACTTCAGCATTCTGTTCTGCACATCGTTTTATGCTCCCTACCATCATCCAAATAAATCATGATCGTCATTCTGTGTCAGCTCTTCTTGACTCTGGTGCAGAACAAAATTTAATAAGTTTGGATCTAGTCAGAAACTTTTCACTGCCCACTCTTGAAATTCCTTCAATTTCTATCACTGGAGTTACTGGTGAGACCTTAGCCCGTATCTGCAGTAAAACTGTTAAACTGCACCTGATAACATCAGGAAATCATCATGAGATGACAGATTTTTTCGTATTCGAGTCTCCCCGCACCCAATTGATCTTGGGTTATCCATGGCTTCAAGAACATAACCCACACATAAATTGGAAATTGAGAAGAATTGAAGGATGGAGCGATAATTGTTTAAAACACTGTCTACGCTCTGCCATCACTGCTCAATCTCCTCCTGAAAGTACACCTAAAGAGGCAACTGACATTTCCATGGTTCCCCCTGTTTATCACGACCTGGCCCCGGTGTTTGACAAACAGCGGGCTCTTTCTCTTCCTCCTCACCGACCTTACGATTGTGCAATTGACCTCCTTCCTGGGTCACCCTTGCCTGCCAGTCGATTGTACAATCTGTCGGGTCCTGAACGGGAGTCAATGAGAAAATATATTGAAGAGTCCTTAGCTTCAGGCATTATTTGCCCCTCCACTTCTCCTGTGGGGGCGGGATTCTTTTTCGTCTCCAAGAAAGACGGTACTCTTCGTCCCTGCATCGATTATCGGGGTCTTAATAGTATCACAGTTAAAAATAAATATCCACTCCCCCTCATTGACTCCATCCATGAACAACTACAATCTGCCACTATCTTTACGAAACTAGACCTCAGGAATGCATACCATCTGGTTCGTATAAAGGAGGGAGACGAATGGAAAACCGCTTTTAAGACCCTTGGACATTTTGAGTATCTAGTCATACCATTTGGGTTAACCAACACCCCTGCTGTTTTTCAAGCCCTGGTGAATGACGTGCTCCGGGACTTCATTGGCGATTTTGTTTTTGTGTACTTAGACGACATTCTCATCTACTCCAGGGATTTAAAGGAGCACGTTCAGAAGGTTAGGACTGTGTTACAGAGACTACATGAGAACCAACTGTTTGTTAAAGGGGAGAAGTGTGAGTTCCACGTCACCTCTGTATCTTTCTTGGGCTTCATATTTGAAGGGGGTTGTTACAGAACTGACCCGGCTAAGATTGAGGCTGTGGTAAACTGGCCAGTTCCCGACTCTAGGAAACAGCTCCAGCGTTTCCTTGGGTTTGCCAACTTTTATAGAAGGTTCATAAAAGACTACAGCCGAATTGCTTCTCCTCTCTCCCAACTAACATCCACTAACATAGTTTTCAAGTGGAACCCTGAGGCCAATGCCGCATTTAACAAGCTCAAATCATTGTTTTCCTCAGCACCAGTTTTGTGTCACCCAGATCCCAAGCGCCAATTCATCCTGGAAGTGGATGCCTCGGACTCAGGAGTTGGAGCTGTACTCTCCCAAAGGTCTCCAACGGACAATAAGGTACACCCATGTGCGTTTTTCTCTAAACGTTTATCCCCTGCTGAAAAGAACTATGATGTGGGAAATCGGGAGCTACTGGCCGTCAAGTTGGCATTAGAAGAGTGGCGTCACTGGTTGGAAGGCACGGTAGCCCCCTTTCTAATATAGACCGATCACAAGAATCTCACGTACCTCCGGGATGCGAAGCGGTTAACTCTTAGACAAGCACGTTAGTCTCTGTTTTTTAACTTACAGACCCGGTTCAAAGAACATCAAACCTGACGCACTCTCCCGGCAGTTCACCTCCCCAGACAGCACAGAGACAGAAGAGAGCATCATTTCCCCCGCCTGTGTGGTAGGAGCCCTCACATGGGACATTGAGAATGAGGTACGTGAGGCACAGAAAGATGAACCTGACCCTGGCACTGGACCCCCCAGGACCCTCTTTGTTCCCTCTAGTATGAGGGCCAAGGTATTAAACTGGATACACACCCATAAGTTTTCCTGTCATCCTGGTGCTTCTCGTATGATCTCTCTTACCAAGGCTCATTTCTGGTGGCCCAAACTCACCGACGATGTGAAGGAATTTGTAGCAGCCTGTCCCACTTGTGCTCGCAATAAGACTGGTAATCAACCACCGGCCGGCCTGCTACAACCCCTACCAACTCCTAGTCGTCCTTGGTCTCACATTTCGGTGGACTTTGTCACGGGTCTGCCCCCCAGTGAAGGTAACACCACCATTCTGACAATTGTTGACAGGTTCTCTAAGGCGGCTCATTTTGTTCCCCTGCCTAAACTCCCTTCTGCACTTGAGACCGCCCAGTTAATGGTCCAGCACGTTTTCCGACTCCATGGGATTCCCTCAGACGTGGTCTCAGACCGTGGTCCCCAATTTGTCTCCCAGGTCTGGCAAGCTTTCTGCAGGACGTTGGGGGCATCCTCTAGCCTCACATCGGGACACCACCCACAATCCAATGGTCAGGCTGAGCGCTGTAATCAAGACCTCGAGACTACTCTTCGTTGTGTCGTCGAGAGACACAAAAAACTTTCTCACACATTACCACTCAACACAAAGTTTTTAACACTGGACTCTGTGTCATCAAACGGGTTATTCACTAAACTCTCGGTCATGTGTTCATTCAGTTTGCACTACTTCTCATATTTGCACTAATGTTTGTATTACATTACTGCCTATAGTCATACTACTGTTTACATTCACTGTTTACATTTATTAATACTGTTTACATTTATTATACATTTATTACTACTGCTTTACATTTATTACTACTGTTTACATTTACACTACTTTTATCTACACTACTGCAGATACATATACAGCATTCTCTGACTAGCCTTATCTAAGGATGCCAAATGTGCCTTATGTGCCTTACTTCATATGCCACTTTGCCTCTATACCAACATCAACTACCTCATACATATACTGTGTACATCTTATATGCTGCTGTGCCACTCTTTGCAAATGTCAACGCTAGAAACTTCAGTTTATTTTATAGATTTACGTTTTTATACTTTTCATACTACTATGCAAAAACTCAGGACAGTATTACACTTTTACTATTTCATTTTATGCTTATGTTCATTGGGTGTTTGGTGTTTTAGGGGTGTTTGGTGTTTCAGTGTTGATGTAAATTTTCATACTTTTATCTGGTGGCCAGTACGAGTTTTCTGAAAGTTTATTGATAAATCTGTGATCTCTCATGAACTTGAAACGTTATGTTGGCATGGTTATTCCAATTTTTGGACTCTGAAGGTGATAATTTTTGGCTGAGGTGTTCAAGACAGGCAGATTCTGCATGTTTTATCATTTGAAGCTGAGAGATTGTTATTGTTCAACTCCTTAACACGCTGTGGGAAGCTTTTAGGTGAAGTTTTGTCAGCCCGTGGTCTGTGGGGGGGTTCTGGTTCCGTTCGGCCCAGTTCACGCACAGACTCCGGTACAAAGCTTTGTTGACCGCCGAGTCAAACTGCCTGAAAAGCTGTTAACATCTGCAAGATTGCTGTGTGTGGTATTTTTGCATGTTAGAGCAGGTCGAAAAAGCATATTACTGTTAGAACGTTGTCGGCTGGGTTTCAGACCCGTTTCCTGCTCCATTAAAAAGTGGACCGGAACCGACCTTGAAGTGGCTCCGAGCGAGTCCGTGTTTGTTCTACAGCTGCAGTGCTGGGTTACTGAGCGTAGCTAAGTTGTGCCTGTTTTAATTGTGATTGCCACGTTTCAGAATTTTGGGAAGTTAATTTAAAGCGTTTGAGTTGTTTAAGAGTCTAGAGTTGCGTGCTAAGCTAACGTTACAGAGACGTGTCCTACACGTTGTTTATGAGCTGTGATTGGATGAACGAGAGCTGTGAGCTGTCAATCACTCGTGGCGAGCGCTGATTCGCTGTAGTGGGAACGCACGCCGTTGCGACCAACCCACTTTGTCGTCATTTCCGGTACTGCATTGGGCGAATGTAAGAAAACTACATTCACCATGAATGCTTGGAATGAACTACAAGCGCTGTGATTGATTGGTTGACGTCACGTATCTGTTTAGCGAGCTCCGCCTCGCTCAACGGAAGCTGGTGACGCGCTACGTCGGCCCGCCTATTTGTGTCGTCATTTCCAGGTGCACTTTGGGTGACAAGCAGTTCACTCTCACAGGACAAACGGAGATTTCACTGAGAGTTTAAAAAACTAATTTGAAGCCATCTAAACTGTCTAACCACATAAATCTGTCTCTGACAAGAACGTGGTTCGAGCGTTTATCACGGACACACTAGAAACTAACTATAAAAGGTTGTTTTTAGTTTAAATACTGAATAAAAAAATCAGTCTCCTCGTGATAACATTAAGACTCGAAGCTGCCCCCTGTTGGTTAAAAGACGTTGACAGATGAGTTTTCTCAAAAACATCATAAAAAAGTCAGCATTTTTATGGTGAATTACCAGCTCTAAAATTGTTCTGTACACAAACAATAACTCCTGTTTATTTTAAATAAGAAAATTTGGAATAACAGAGGTACAGACGAACATTTTTGCTTATTTTAAATACGAAAGAATTTAAAATAACAAACAAAAGTACAGTTTTCACTCCAGATAACTGCAAATTTTTTCCTTTCTCTTCCTTCTCTCTGACACATCATCTTCCACAGTTATCCTATGTACATTTAAACTTTCCTGTTTATTTCAAATAGTGAAAAGTTTAGAGTAACGAATACAGAGCATCTTTTATTTTCACTGAAAATCCAGATAAAAGATGGCAGGCACAGAGGGTGAGACCCCTGACACCACGGATACGGGGCAGCCTGTGCCAACTGAAGGCCACGACCCGACCAAAGCAGATTGGATCGAACGTGCCTTATTTTCACTCACAGGGTCCATCACAAACTATCATGAAGAGACACAGTTGATGGAGGAAGCAGATGTGGACAGAGCATTAAAAACTGTAACAGCTGGAACCACAACGGCTGAAAAGAAAGCAGACAGAGATAAACGTTTGGCTAAATTGAGCCTTCTGTTAAAGGCCAAGCTAGACTTTGAAACTGCTGTACGCCGGGCTGTCTCTACATCATGTTTAACAGCACAAATGGAGGTTGCCACTTTACAGCAGGAGGTAAAGAGTTTAACACAGTTGAGTATTGGCAGCGCTGAACAAACGCGTAGTCTCTACGAAGAATGCACAGTGTTAAAAAGGGATTTTGAGCAATCACAAGATGATTTGGAAAAATGTGTGGTGGAGAAGGATAAGTATTACCATCAGTACAAGTCGATTCAGGCGGATTGTGGGGAGGCACGGGACGCGCTGGACAAATGCACGGACACCCTGGAATCATTATCACTACGGTACACAAGGCTGCAAGATGATTATAGAAAATCACAAGAGCAGCACATGATGTTACAACGTGAGAATGAAGGGTTAAGGGTCCAACTGAACAGTTGTAGAATAGAGCGTGCATCAGCAATGAACAAACTCTTTGACGAAGAGAGAAAATGTTTGGATCTCATGAGTAAACACCTTGAGAATCCACCGCCTCCGCCGCCCCCTCCCATACCTGATGACCCACTCCCTCCTCCACCGCCCCCGCCCATGCCCGATGCACTACTCCCTCCGCCACCACCTCCACCTCAACAGACATTTGCTGGGACAACCCAATGGCAGGTACCTACGTACCCCATGTCTACAGGTGTACCTGGTGCGCAGATGGGTGGGTATATCACTATTAATGGCTCTCAATTCGCTGTCCCAATAGAACGACTCCATAAAATTTCCCAGTTCGTTCAACGTTTTGAGCCAGGGCAATATGGTTCGACTGAAACCGATACCTATCTGAAAGACATTGAGTTTAAACTGGCATGCTATCCGAACGCTACGGTTGACGATAAAATCAGTTTGATCAAACTCACCACAAACAGGAAAGTGCAGCACTTCATTGCGCGTCAACCAGTCGCCATTTTGAAGGATTACAAACTTTTCTGCGAAACTCTACTGCAGGAATATGCTCCTCGCATGGGAGACGTTGGCTACCAAGCCGCATTGAAAATCACTCAGGGGCAGAATGAACATCCAATCCCATATTATGACAGACTTTTCGAAGCCTTTTTTGGTGATCGGAATGAGCCAGGTATGGAGGATGAACGTGATTTTAAGTTTCTCTTTATGAACAATCTATATTCGGAGATTGGTTCAACGGCCAACCTCATGGCCGACTACAGAGAAAAAACCATGCGTGAATTAAAGGAGTGCGCTATACGTGTTTTTGAAACATACAAGCGACACAAGAAACCCGTTGAAGTGTATCCAGGTGAAAAGGTCAAATACCAAACGCTAGACCTTGAAGGAGCAAGAGCGCCAGCTCACTCTTTTAAGGAAGGCGAGAATAAACAAAATTTCCAACCTGACAGACCGCAAAATGAAGGTGTCCGCTGGAACAAAGACCAAAAGGGGTCCAGAGACCCTAAGTGGTACAGGCCGCATCAAGAGGAAGAACCCCATCATCAAAAAAGGGGGGCATTCCAAAAGAAAAAGAAATATGGGTCCCAAGGAGACTCATATGAAAGAGGGTGGTCCCAGAGGGGACCCCCGAGCAATGCGCCAGCTCCTGCACCTCAAACTGAACAGTCTGGGGCGAGGAAAAACCCACAGAAGTTCCAGAAAAAAGGCCCTAAACCTCTGTCCTCAGAAGAGATGGAGAACATACGTCGGTTGTTAGAAAGTTTGAAAAAAACAAACAAGGAAAACAAACCTGGAGTAATGTGTAGCACTATCATTGATAGTGACTCAGAACACACAAATAACAGCAATGCCACAATTGCTGACAGTCACCAAGATACTGATGGTCAGAAAAACAAACAAGGAAAACAAACCTGGAGTAATGTGTAGCACTATCATTGATAGTAACTCAGAGCACACAAATAACAACAATGCCACAATTGCTGACAGTCACCAAGATACTGATGGTCAGGATGCTGACAATCAGGGTACATACAGTCAACAAGACGTTGACTGTGACCATGACATCATTGTTACAGAGTCCGAGAGCCCCTCATCAGAAAAAGGGGGGGAAAGCTCACTCACCAAAGACAATGACTCGTCACAGACCGATCACTCAGACCCATGTGTGACTGCACTACCAGTACAGGTGAATGAAAATCACACAGACAATGGTAGACGTAACAAACGTCGGAAAAAACCTGATAGGTTCCTGTGTAACATTATCAGGAAGGGGCCCGCTAAGAAGGCTTACCTGTCAATCACTTTAGAAGGGGTCCTCACAGAAGAGGCCCTCCTGGATGGTGGGGCTGACATAACCATTATGTCTCCCACACTGTTGAAGGAGCTACGGATAGCCGCTAGCGGTGTTGACAGGGAAATACCCCTCAAAGAATGTGCTGTAGTATTGCAGGGACTCTCAGAGACGAGAACAACCCTAACAGCTATAGCCATGGTTCATATGCAGATTGGTGAAATGACGCTATACCACCCGGTACACGTGTCCGCCGTTGACTCATTCCCATTTTTGGTCGGCCAAGACTTTATAAACCGCTTCGACGCGATTATAGATTATGGCGATCAGACAATGTGGACCAGAGTGAGCCAACCACTGCCAATCGATATGCCTACACAAGGTGACACTGACTGTCTAACAGCAGGTACCGCGGAAGGCACAAAGGGATCCTCCAACGAGAGCACAATCCCGGTAAGTGAACCTTCAGCAACAGGTGAGGCAGAAAAGGCCCAACAAGAGAGCCTCCTCTGCGAGCTGAAACAGTCAGCACTCACTGAACACTACCTACCACAGGTAGTCAAAGGTGTTGAGATCCAAGGATCCCACACCGATGATGCTGTTTTGTCTCCTTGGACGGAGAAATCAGCGATCAGCCAAGCTTTCTATGGAACCTTGGTTAAAAAACAGTTGGGTCTAGAAATGAACAAAAAGGCTTTCCGCTTTTCGTTAGACCCCAACGATAAACAGGTAATGACCGCAATAGGGATCATTGACCTGAAACTAATCTGGAACCAACGAGAACTGGATCACCCGTTCCTCGTGGTCCCGAACTTACCACATGCAACCTACATAGGCTCCGACATTTTGGTAAGATTAGGTGTCCGAGTGGACATCAACAACAATGTACTGTGGTCACTAGACACAGCCACAAAGGACTCTCCTGTGCTAACCACAGAGAACCTTAAGGCTGGACAGACCATTCCAGAGGTCTGCCAGATTGCTAACAGCCATAACACTGCGGTACCACCTCAGGTTATGAACAAGCCGGTGATGTGTCACATCATGAAAGGACAAGCTATTAGCACAAAACAGGCATACTTTCAACCATCTCCTATGTTTTTCAACTTAGGACTGTCCATGGAGGCCACATGCCAAGTGACCCTCGACTGCAGAACCACGACTGTTGCTGTGTGCAACACAAGCACGGAAGAGGTACTGATCCCAAAACACACACAGCTAGGATGGTTGATCTCTACTGATTTTCATGATTTTGAACTAAGCATTCCATTTCTGGGAGGACTCCCAGAAAACTTGATCCCAAGTCAACACACGGGGCAAGTCTTGTT
>JBBPBX010025026.1:26778-39206 GCA_038048925.1 Garcialebias charrua | reverse complement strand
AAACCTTTTTCAAACTAAAGGCCAATTTTAGAAACTACATCAACTCAAATCAGATACCCAGCATATTTCTTGGGTCACAGGTTTCTCAACATGAGTTTGATAAGTCTCATTTGATGTTCTCTGCTGTGCTTTCTACATCATAATCAAAGATTACTGAAAAATTTCAAGAGATAAGTATTTTACATTTCACTTATCTTGGGGGCCAGATAAGATGTCAACGAGGGGCACATTTGGCCCCTGGGCCTTGAGTTAGACACATATGCAATAGTCTGATTGTATAAAGACACACTGATTAATTAATAACTCAACTTTCCACGTCATGGACCAGAAATGTACTTTAACAGTCTAACCAGAGAAAATGAAGCGTGCAGTTTCAAGTGTTGGTTAGGGCGTTTGACTTGGGACCCGAAGGACGCGGGTTCGCGTCCCGGCCACTACACATCTTGGGGTGTCTATGAGTGCACACCTATTTCTCCAGCTCCCCGAGCGCTTTCTATGGCTGCTCACTGCACCGCCTGGTAGGTGGTTGGGTTAAATGCAGAGACGAATTTCGTCTGTGTATGGGAAACATACGCAGATGACAAGATTAGACAATTATTATTATTATTATTATTACATTAGATGGCTCTGACATTGACTCTGAGTGTTGAAGATTATTTTTATGTAGAGGACGACATCAAACTTGTGTGCGTTTGTGTGGGGGGATACTAGTTAATACTAGTTACTTATAGATCAACCGGACGTTATCTCTCTTTGGTTTTGTTGCTGACCTGCTAGCAGACAGTACATTAGTTTGAACAGAAACACTTTGATAGAGCGGCACTTCAGATTAACTTTACAAACTACTCTAGACTGTAAAGTGCACTTAGTAACGTGCACGTCCTCTATAGTAGTGAGATTTTTTTTTATCCCAGCAGAAAACAGAAATAGGAACAAAGCTAAAAGTTTATCCCTGAAAGAGTTCTCCTTTGTCAGACTCAAACCTGTCCATAAGCAACTGTTCCCACATGGTGTAAATCATGAAGGTTATAACTTATTTAATGTCATCAATTTTTTTTTATTCCACAACAAAACTAATTGAGCTGGCATCAATGTTGCTATAAAAAGTTTAAACGGATTAAATAAAACAAACTGTTTCCAGACTTTCTGACTCCTCACCTCCTGTGGCGTTTAGAGAACATGATTCAGCTCCTAGAATAACCTGACTAAAGATAAAAATAAAAAAAGTTGGAAAAAACATTTTTGTAAAACCAACCGGAAAAAATTCCTACAGAAATGCTCATCTCGCGCCACCTTTCATCTCAGAGACTTCAACTAAAATTGTCTTTTAGCAGCTACAGCGTGCGCTCTCAGGACATGATTACCTGCAGTGTTCTGTCAGTGAGAACTGAACTTGGCAAAAGGGCCTTCTCCTACTCTGCTCCCGTTTCCTGGAATATCTTACAAAAAGATCTGAAGCTCTCGACCTTGACTTCTCTAAATGGTTTTAAGAATCTGTTGGAATCCTGGCAAAAATCAATACAGACATGTTCCTGTTTTTGATTTTCTACATCTGCCTTATAATCTGTCTGTTTTGTTACTTTGACATCTTTGTTTTAACTTGTTTAAAAAAATCTGTATTTTTCCCTTATGATAGTCTATTGTTGATTGTCCATGGAAAATCTACTGTTATCATTCTTTGTTGAAACCAGGTCTCTCTTGTAAATGAGTCCTCAAGGTTCAATGGGATTAACCTGCCTAAATAAATGTTGAATGAATCTTATACTGAAGGGCGATAAAGTATGGGCACAAATGCCAGTCACATATTTATTTTATTTTTTTATCTGTAAACAGACTTTAACAGAATACTTAAGTAATTACTTTATACAAATATTTATCTTTTTAAACACACAAATTCATATCTATGGATGCACAAAGATGTAATTGTCAGAAATTTTGGTTTACAAGGTGCAAAATTTATTCACAATTACACATTCTGATTTAAAAGCACAAAACGTGACTGGAATTTGTGCCCATAATAGAGTTGTGGCTGTTTTCATCAAACCTTATGAACGGCATTGTGGGTAATCTTGTGCAATGTCATGTTAATGCCGAGGGTCAATGTTGGGAACAATGCTCAACAACTTCCACACCCAATTTCAGCTCAATACAGTATGTGTTAAATTAAAAAATAAGCAATTTTTATGTTTGCAAAGATCTCTTAACTGTGGCAGCCATCTTATTCCTCCCACAGACCAAAAACCTGCATGTTAGACTGATTGGTTAAATTGTCCCTAGGTGAGAGAATGGTTTGTCCCATTAGTTTGTCCCTGTGATGGACTGGAGTCCTGTCCAGGGTGTCCCCCCACCTCTCACACAGTGACTGCTGGATATGGACACCAGTGACCACCCACGATCCAAAAAGGAAGAAGTGGTTAAAGATAATGGATGGATGAATAATCCACAGGACGGAGCGTTTTTACTCAGTAATGGCTGTACAGTGCTCCAGAAAACAAAACGTGGTCGAACCTTTGACCTTTTTCTGCAGCAATTTATTGAGAGTGGTAAGAAGCAGCACGTTTCTTATCCAGATATCTTACTCAGCAGTCACACAGAACAACATCTAAACCATCAGACAACTTGAGACGGGCATAGACGTGGATGTCAAAACAGAAACTGTGCAAAAACTCAAGTCAGGCAGTACGGTATTTTCCCCTTCTTTAGAAGTACTTTAAGCTTTCTGAAGGTCTTTTGAAAGTTTTTCTTTTTAAAAAAATGCATGCTAAGCTCAAGGGTTGTATTTCTTACATCTATGGAGCGTGAGAACTTTTTTAAAATCTGTTAAAAAGTGTTACCTTCAGCATCTTCTGTAAATGCTACCACTAGACGTGAGCAAACAGTGTCTCTGCTAAGTGCCTGAAAATCCAACCCTAGTTCTTTTAAAGTTGCACATTATGTGTAAACAATAAAACTACTATAGTGAGTTGTGTTTTAAGTTTGAGTCTTTTCTTTTTTAGCTTTAGTGATTCAGTCAGTACAGAAGTCTAAAACCAAAAATAAAAAAGGATCTCTGAAAGTGTTCATGTACAATAACTGGGCTAAAAATGGCTTAAAAATAAACAAGTACGGTAGCTAAAGAAAATATTTCTTTATTCCTGCAGATATATTCCACAAGAGAAATTTTTTAAATTACTTAAAAAATAAATAAGAAAATTTTAAAATGAGGGATGGCTCAAGGTTTTTGCAGAGTAAATCAGAGGACTGCAAAATACTTTAAACCATCATAAAAAAAGACTAAATCAAATGAACATTTAAACTATAATAAAACAAAACAAAAATCTCGACCTACAGAGTTTCTCATAAATCAGAGCAGACGGTGAAATCATAACAGCTAGAGGAACAAAATTACACTTTTCTCGTCGTTTTTCACAAAAAAACAGTTAATTTAATATTTGAACATCTCATTTTACGACAAGTACTTTTGATTAGATAACTTTAATTGTAACTAAAAACTTTAATTGTAACTAAACACGACTTTTGCAACAAACGGATCTTTTCTGAAAATAAAATCTTTACAAATACAAACCGGATTCCCAAAAAGTTGGGACACTAAACAAATTGTGAATAAAAACTGAATGCATGTGAATAAAAACTGAATCCAATGATGTGGAGATGGCAAATGCCAATATTTTATTCGTAATAGAACATAGATGACAGATCAAAAGTTTAATCTGAGTAAATGTAACATTTTAAAGGAAAAATATGTTGATTCAAAATTTCACAGTGTCAACAAATCCCCAAAAAGTTGGGACAAGTAGCAATAAGTGGCTGGAAAAAGGAAATTGAGCATATAACGAACAGCTGGAAGACCAATTAACACTAATTAGGTCAATTGACAACATGATTGGGTATAAAAAGAGCTTCTCAGAGTGTCAGTGTCTCTCAGAAGCCAAGATGGTAAGAGGATCACCAATTCCACCATTGTTGCGCAGAAAGATAGTGCAGCAATACCAGAATGGTGTTACCCAGCGTAAAATAGCAAAGACTTTTAAGTTATCATCATCAACCGTGCATAACATCATCAAAAGATTCAGAGAATCTGGAACAATCTCTGTGCGTAAGGGTCAAGGCCGTAAAACTCTACTGGATGCTCGTGATCTCCGGGCCCTTAAACGTCACTGCACCTCAAACAGGAATGCCACTGTCAAGGAAATAACAGAATGGGCTCAGGAATACTTCCAGAAAGCATTGTCAGTGAACACAATCCACCGTGCCATCCGCCGTTGCAGCTGAAACTCTACAGTGCAAAGAGGAAGCCATTTCTAAGCAAGCTCCACAAGCTCAGACGTTTGCACTGGGCCAGGGGTCATTTAAAATGGAGTGTGGCAAAATGGAAGACTGTTCTGTGTCAGATGAGTCACGATTTGAAGTTCTTTATGGAACACTGGGACGCCATGTCATCCGGACCAGAGAGGACAAGGATAGCCCAAGTTGTTATCAACGCTCCGTTCAGAAGCCTGCATCACTGATGGTATGGGGTTGCATGAGCGCTTGTGGCATGGGCAGCTTGCATGTCTGGAAAGGCACCATTAATGCAGAGAACTATGTTCAGGTTCTAGAACAACATATGCTCCATCTAGACGTCATCTCTTTCAGGGAAGACCCTGCATTTTTCAACAAGATAATGCCAGACCACATTCTGCAGCAATCACAACATCATGGCTACGTAGGAGAAGGATCCAGGTACTGAAATGTCCAGCCTGCAGTCCAGATCTTTCACCTATAGAGAACATTTGGTGCATCATAAAGAGGAAGGTGTGACAAAGAAGGCCCAAGATGATTGAACAGTTAGAGGCCTGTATTAGACATGAATGTAGAGCATTCCTATTTCTAAACTTGAGAAACTGGTCTCCTCTGTCCCCAGACGTCTGTTGAGTGTTGTAAGAAGAAGGGGGGATGCCACACAGTGGTAAAAATGGACTTGTCCCAACTTTTTTGGGATTTGTTGACGCCATGAAATTTTGAAACAACATATTTTTCCCTTAAAATGAAACATTCTCTCTGTTTAAACTTTTGATCTGTGATTTGTGTTCTATTCTGAATAAAATATGGCACCTCCACATCATTGCATTCAGTTTTTATTCACAATTTGTTTAGTGTTCCAACTTTTTTGGAATCCGGTTTGTATTTGCATACTGATGCAACTGTTAACTTTGATGACAGTTTATCTGTTTTAACTGTGCTCTATAAATAAAGATGACTTGACTGATCTTGTACTCCCAAGTCAAACATATTTCAAAGCAAAAAATAAATAAAAATAAACTCAATACAGTACAGTGTGCCAATTCATAAAAATCTAATGTGAAGAAAATACAAAAGTTTTCACCATAATACAGTATTAGGAATTCATGCCGATTAACCACTCAGGACAAGGGTCCTACATCTGACCAACATCACTTGGACTCAAATAGAGTAAAACTTGCAAAACTGTCTAACTAAAAGGCTCATCACTCCTTGGAGGAATGCATATCGCCCGCCACCTTTCGTGCTAAAGTTTTAACTAAGATCTCAAATAAATTTGAGATATTTCCTCTGAGCTTGAATGACTGTCAGCTGCTACCACAACAAATCTTAGCTCAATGTTTGTAAAAATACAAGATTTCATACACTTTCTGTTCAGGGTCATGTTGATTAGCTGTGGCAGCCATCTTGAATCGGTTGGACTCCTAAAGTCAATCAGTTACAGATGTACGTCCAGTGATGACCAACAGAGTTTCATTAGTGGTTCAGGAGATATTTACATTTTCATGAGTTTAGACAAAAAAACATGCACAGGCCAAAAAAACAACAGAATCGCTCCACCTTCACTGGCGTGTGATCATGATCTGCAGACGTTCTGTGATGTCATACAACAGTAATCACTCCAGGAAAGAGGAGTTCCAAAGACAATAAATTTAAACTTAACAATTTTATACAAGTTTATTTAAAAAATTTGTCCCACTGATGCACTGAAAATGGTTCCTAGTCTCAGAAAAATCGGGTCTGCTCACACACGATGTTTTTCTTGCTGCAAGTTAAACTAAACTGACTTTGACAGCTACAAAACGCTTCTCTGGCAGACACCGCCCCTTTCGATAACTCTTCAGACCCGGCTGGTATTTTAGGCCCTGAACGAGAGCTAAATCAGAAGGCAGAACAGTTACTGAGAAGAAGCTGGAGCTGACGCTCACTTCCTGTCTTCGTGTGCATTCAGCAGCGCGCTCACACAGCCGAACCCAGCCCTGTTGCACAAACATTCAAATGAGCTGGTTTCCTCACAACTCTTCAGTCGTTACAGAAAGGAACCTGCAAGGTGACCGTAATGCACGTCAACCGCCGCCCTTTATGCATGAAACTAAAACGACGGAGTTGTAGGAATCCTGCACAGTCTCATGCAGGAGTGCTCAGAGGACGCATGGAGGACAACAAAGCAAGTTTTAGCTTGACAACTTTAAAACAGACTGCCATTAGTGCCATGGCTAAGGTTGAACAGCTGTGGCAGCCATCTTGAACAGGTTGTGGATGGGCGTGCTTTCTGTAGGTTTAATTAAAATTAGATAAAGAGCATCAACGGGACAAAGTTAGATTAAAAAGTGAGTCGCAGCCAGTGATGGTGTCGAATCCAGTTCAAAATTCTCCTATACGTCTACAAATCACTCAAAAGTCTCACCCCCGCCTATCTCTCTGATTTGATACGCCCGTATGTCCCTCCACGTTCTCCGAGGTCAGAGGACCAGTTACTTTTAACAGTTCCAGAAACTCGTCTTGAATACAGAGGTGACAGGGCCTTCTCTGTAGCAGGACCAAGACTCTGGAATGAGTTACCTCTGCTTGTCCCTCTCGGTTTTCAAATCCCGTTTAAAGACCCACACTACTACTGTATTCTGTTGCTTTCAACACCAGATGATCTGTGTTTGGTCGTTGTATTTATTATCTGCGATGATTTTAGATCTATTTTTTGTACTTCATTGTGCGTGCTGCCTGTTGTTTGTCTGTACAGCACTTTGGTTGGCCTTGTCGCTGTTTTAAGTGCTCTATAAATAAAACGGTATGGTACGGTATGGTATGCCTGCTCTGCTCAGAGGAAGGAAACGGCCCAACGCAGCCCGGGACGGCGCATGTTTACTGGGAGTGTCTGTCTGCTGGAATGCACTCAACTTCAGAGCAGATTACAGAGCGCGTACAGTAGCAATTTGATTTCCACCACACCGACATCACTCCCACGAAGACGTCGGGTTGCTCGCCTGCAACAAGGGTTTCCGATGTAAATCAATTCGAGCTCCGATCACAATGGGAAATATTCTGGCGGCGCATCCATTCCAGAGCTGATGTTACTTTAGATAATGTGCTTCGTGAGCTCTTTCCTCACCTCGACCCTGAGAGATAAGCACTTCTCAACAGGGATTGATTTCCATCAGTCCCCGAGGTGTCCATTAGACAAGTTACCTGCTTATAAAAGCTGCACAGTCACTGCCATTTATATGCAAAGCAAGCAGGCCACACCCGGGTTTCTATTATTGTGCATTTGATCTTGTTGCAGTTTTGAACGTTTGTGTCATTCTCAATAAATGCAGCAGTTTTAGATTTCCTTCTTTTTTTTTTTAAATGGAAACGAAAACAGGAACAAGACTTTTGTTTCCTTCACTTGTGACTTCTCCCGAAAAAAGGCCGACCTCGTCACAGTAAATATTTGGGTTCAAACTGATGAGATTACCACTTTGACTAAGATTAGTCTTTTGGGTGACAAAACTAATAATCATTCCAGATTAGGATTACAGCCAAACAGTGAATGTTTGGAGTCACAAAAACGCGTTTAATCCGATCTCGTGTCGTTTAAACAATAGAAAGCACCTGTAAAATGTTTATATGTAGACATATTTACTTGAAAACAGTGGCGCTTGCTTGGGTTGTTAAAACGAAAAATAGGTGTCCCAGATTGGCAGGGTTCGCATTTTTCGGTACAACACCTGTCAGGGCCCCAGACCAGGTCTCCGCTTGAGGGAAGAACCGCTTTTTTTTTTTATCTTTTAGGGTGAAAAGACACATTTAGTGACCGAACCAGTCTAAATTAAACACCACAAAACCAGGTTTCGAGAACAACGCGTTCATATAGGGTTCCTTTATCCTTTAAAATATAAAAAAATAAAATAAAAACACCGCGCTGTCGTGTTTCCAGACGTTAGCTAGCCCGCTAGCTTAGCTGACGTCGAAATACCTGTTCTGTTGGGCTGTTCCGATTCATTCACACAAATAAATAAATTAATAAATAACGTGCTCCGTTCTGTTTCAGCGGGGCAGAAACGAGCTCAGCTAACAGAATAAAAACCCATTTGTGTAATTGAAATAATAAACATTAAAAAAACGTATATTTCGTGCTCTTACCTTGTCCAGACAGTTGACTTTTTCCGTGGGGTAAACGACTTGATTACATCGGCCACACAACGGGTTCATGTCGGAGGCTCTTCTGGTCTTCTCGCCCGGAAAACGCGGATTGGACCGGTCGTCGCAGCAGCCTTTTGCCGTCGAGGGTTCGGTTCGGAGGCGACTTCAGCAGCGGGGTCACGGTCGACCAGAAGCCGAACCTGTAGAGGCGCGAGGCGGAGAGGAGGTTGTTGTTGTAGCCGCCACAGCTGGCTGTCACTAACCAGAGGCGCGCTCCAGATGAAGAAGCGCGTGCCCGAGCACACACACGGGGCGGGTTGGTTTCATTAACTATGATTAATAATTATTAGGCCTTTATTACCTATAGGAGGAGCACGTGCAGCAAACTCTTGGTTTGAAACCTAATGTTTATTCTGAGCTGAGTTTATTTTTATTCTGAGCGCATCTGTCCACGCTCTAGTTGAGTTTTCATACAAAACTCATGCGGGATTTTTTTTTTTTTTGTGTGTGTGTCTTAAAAAAAAAATGCTGCCAAATCTCATCTGCCACGTTCACCGCGCGTCCTGCGTGATGTGTCCAGGTGTTACATTGGGTGAGGGCGCCACCTGCTGGCAAACTGGTGCAAACAATAAACAAAAATACAACGGAGTGGGGTTTTTTGTGCCCGTTTTGACCCAATAATAATCTATAATAATAATAATGTCACATTTTTGTCATCTGTGTATGTTTCCATACAACATTAAATTTGACTCTGCATTTAACCCAATCACCACCACGTGGGGCAGTGGGCAGCTATAGAAAGCGCGCCGGGGAGCAATTGGGATGAGATGTGCTGCTCAAACTCACCACAAGTTATGCCGTGACTGGGTAAGCACCTTGATAACAGTTGATCTGTTTTAACTGTGCTATATTAATAAATACATATATTAAGAAAATATGGCAGGAAAACTGGGACATAAATGATACAGGAAGACAAGAAAGTTCATGCTCAATAATCCAGGTATCAAATCTGATAATTCTCAATCAGGTCATCTGGACAGTTTCTTTTTTAGTAGAAAACGTTTCACCCTCACTCCAGAGGGCTTCATCAGTCAGAGTAGTTCCAGCACGCTGTTCCCCCACCAAGCCGTTAAGTGGACCAACCAGTTTGCTGGAGCCAAGATGGTTTCTGGAGGCCGTCCTGTCCCTCGTCGACTCCTCCCAGGCAGGCAGCCACAACCAAAGTGGTTCAAGGCAAGCGTGAAATGTTTCTACTAAAAAAGAAACTGTCCAGATGACCTGATTGAAAATTATCAGATTTGATACCTGGATTATTGAGCATGAACTTTCTTGTCTTGAACCACTTTGGCTGTGGCTGCCTGCCTGGGAGGAGTCGACGAGGGACAGGACGGCCTCCAGAAACCATCTTGGCTCCAGCAAACTGGTTGGTCCACTTAAGTTGTTTACTTGGTGGGGGAACAGTGTGCTGGAACTACTCTGACTGATGAAGCCCTCTGGAGTGAGGGTGAAACGTTTCTACTAAAAAAGAAACTGTCCAGATGACCTGATTGAGAATTATCAGATACAGGAAGACATTTACATAATATTCAGTAGAAAATACAAGGAGAACAGGAAGAAACAGGAGGTTAGAATCAATAATTACTCGAATTAGAATAGGACACACAGGCCTTCATAAATCACTTAAAATAATAGGAAAACATGCAACAGGACTATGGGACAAATGCACCAATAATCTCCCTGAAACAGTTCAACATGTGGAATGTCCTGGGTATGAAACAGAAAGAACACTTCTCCAAAAAGAAATAAATAAAATGAATATTAAATTTACAATGAGGGATATATTAAGTAGTAATATCAGTAAAGTTAAAGACCAAATTATTATTTTCTTGAAAAATACAAATCTAATAGAGAAAATTTTGTTGAATTATAAAATTCATTATACAGAATTAGGTTATTATTATTATTATTTTCTGTTTATCTCCTGTCCACACTCCAGCTCAGTAGGTTGTGGTAATGCACCTTACGTTGGTCTGCCAACCGCCAAAAAACATAAGAAGAAGAAGAACTGTGCTATATAAATAAAATTGACTTGACTATAATCTGCTAGAACTCATAGTTGCCAAGTCCGCTTATTTCAAGCGGCATTGGGCTTGTTTTTTCCTGGAGTCGCTTTTAAATTCGGTGAGCCGCTTGTGGCGGTTTTTTGTGCTTACCATGGGTGTTGCGTCGCTTATTTGGGCTTGTTTTGTGAAATGTACTCCTGAAGTTATTTTAAAGGTATTTTTGATGTTTCTCTGCACGCTTAATAAATATGCTGGTTTGGTGCTGATGTAGCTTTATTGTTTAAACTGCACAATACACTTATCAGACGGCACGATCCTGCATTACTCCGTTCTCTGCACTTTCTATCTTCACACACACACTGAACCCGCGTGCCTACGTCACGCTCTCTCTCGCGGTGCGTTCACTGACACTCTGTAATATACATGCACGAACACTGCTGTATACATTACAGTATTGTGACATCATTTTTGAACTTTGCATATAGTGACACCACATATATATCTTGTATCATTCAACTATGTTCGTTTTTAGCAAACAAAATGATAAATTAATGAAAATTACTTTCAAAGTGAGTTTAAAATTAAAAACCGTGTATCTTCACGGGACATCCGACTACACGCGAATGCAACATTGTTCTTTATTCTTTGTCTAGACAAGACAACGCTAATGTGAGCTCTAAGTGGGGTAAATATGGAAAAAAATATAATAAAGATTGGGAGAAAGAGCGTGCTCTTCAAGACTGGATCCGACCACAGATGGGAGAAAAATGCAAAATGTATTTTTATTTTTTAGACTGAATACGTTCTTTTATGTATAATTTTGCTAGATATATGTAATGCCATAATAAATATGTTTATACTGTTTAAAACTGCCTTTTTTTACACAATGGGATGGGTTGCCAGCTGGGCTTTTTTTGGGCTTTTTTTGAAAGAGCGAGCCGCTTGTTTGTGCTTGTTTTGAAGGAGCTGATCGCTTCTTTCGGTCTGGAGATCTGGCAACCCTGCTAGAACTCGGAATGTGTTGAGATGACTCTCAGCTACTACCTCCCTAAACGTTAGCTCAATGAATATTAAACTGACTGAGTTATGGACATTTTCCTGTTTGTTGATATCGATCAACTACGGCAACCTTGTTGAATCGGAGGTACTCCAAAAGTTAATCGATTGTAGCTGTGCATCCAATGATGACTTCCTGAGAGTTTCATTAAAATAAGCCCAAGGGTTCATGATATTTTGCTAACAGACAGACAAACCTCACACAGTTTGGAAGCGGTAAAAAATAAAAACACAATTCATCAACTATACTGTAGTCTAAAAGTATATAGTAAAACTAGATCACAGATTGCTGAGTTGAAAACATGAATGTTTTACTGAACACGATTCAAAAAGCATCATTTCTGAAAACACACGAGTAAAACCCAGAATAAAACATTGTCATGAACTGCAAATATTTCAAACAAAGCTTCTTTTTTAAGTGAATAACAAAAAACAAAAACATGATTGCTTATATAGCGCTTTCCAGCCCCCTAGGGGCCCCAAGGCGCTTCACAGTACCAGCCATCCACCCATTCATACACCGGTAGGTAGCAGTAGTCTGCCATGCAAGGCGCTGCCTGTCCTACCGGGAGCAACTCAGGGTTAAGTGTCTTGTCCAGGGACACAAGAGGTATGCAGTGACCGGGGATCGAACCCGGGACCTTCTGGTCCTGAGCCGGCTGCCCTGCCTCTAAGCCATCTCGGCCCCAATGAAATATATGTATATGAAATATAATATTACATAAAAATGCAACATTTAACATCATAATTTAACTTTTCTTGTACAAAATGTCACAATTTCTGTTCTTTTAAACAAATTTTCTGCTACTTTTATTTGTGTTTTCTTTTTTGTAAACTATAAAGCTTTCATTAAATACAATATTTTAAAGACTACTTTGTGCTGAATCTGTAAATACGCTATGTTTATAT
>JBBPBX010025026.1:14488-26700 GCA_038048925.1 Garcialebias charrua | reverse complement strand
TGTTTTCTTTTTTGTAAACTATAAAGCTTTCATTAAAAACAATATTTTAAAGACTGTATTTCTCCCTTTGTTTATGTACTTAAGCAGTCATTTGGGTCCTATTTTCAGTTTTTATTTCATTTTATAAAATGTCAAAAACAACACTTTTATGAAAAATTGTTGTAGTTTATTTAGAAAATAAAACAGCTGCAGAATTTCACCACACCACCATTTTAACGGACATGATGTTAAAAAAAAAAAACTTTTTGTTTTGGGCTATCTAGTTTTAGCATCTCCCAGCTTCAGCAGTGCTGGACTTTTCATGACCCTCCACCTCTGTGTACCCGGGCTGCTGCCTCTGAAACTTCAGGGAAGGCCAGTGGCTCCTGCGTCTCTGGAAGACGTAATGTGGTGAAACCGTTAATGCCATGTGGAGACTGTCAGCCCCAACAGCCGGTGGTTGTTTTCAGCTCACCTGGATGAGGGGAAGCGGTGAAGCTGCAGGATGGCAGTGGATGAAAGCAGCCACGAGTACCAAAGCCAACAGTAAGACCAGAGCTGCCGCTATCCCAGCCACCACTGCAGTGTTAGAAAACCTTCTGTTCTTCATCGAGGAGCCTGTTTTCACATCTGCTGCTAAGATTAAAACAAGAGATCATAATCCAGTCCAACAGGGCTTGAAGATAACAGTTTATAGAAGCAGGACTCACCACTGCTGAATGGGTGAAGCCGAGTGTCATCTGAATTCAAAAATAAAAATCAGAGTTTTACATTTGTCCACCAAGTGTCAAAATAAAAGCTTGAGTTCCTAGTTTTTGATGCATTTTTAGGTAACTGCTCCTGTATTGTGTTATTTATTCTTTCATGCAGCAAAAAATTTGGCTCATTCAGGAGATAGATGCTGTGACTTTTGGTTTTTGTAAATTTTACCCTTTTCCAAATATTTAATTTTATTTATTTATTTTTAATTTTTTACATTTTTGGGCTCTAGGGGCCTTTATTGTAGAGGGAGAGGGCGAAACGGGTAGAGAGAAGGGAGAGACACTGCAGAAACAGCTCGTCGGGTCTGGGACGCGAACCCGCGATGCCGGCATGAGAGGCTCAGCCTCAATATGTGCCGCGCGCTTATCCCCCACACCAAAGCGGCGGCACTAAATATTTAATTTTATTTACAAATACTTTCCACGTAGAAAAAGTTTTCTTCACTCCATTCACAAACATCATTCTCTTTGAAATCTCCCTAAACAAACTGGCTCTGTTTTTGTCTTAGTATGATACTTTTAGCTTGCATTCTGCTACTTTTAGCATTTAGCTAGCTTGGTTAGCCACTTGCTATTTTTTGATTCTAGACAGCTTGTTGCTACAGTACTTATAGCTTCTAGCTAGCTTTTGATAGTTTCAGGTATCCTTTAGTTATCATCTATTATACTGAAATTAGTATTTTACTAAGAGAGGGACGGAGCTGTCAACTGACCACTACCTGGTGGTGAGTTGGCTCCGATGGTGGGGGAGGATGCCGGTCAGACCTGGCAGACCCAAACGTATTGTGAGGGTCTGCTGGGAACGTCTGGCAGAGTCTCCCGTAAGACGGAGCTTTAACTCCCACCTCCGGGAGAGCTTTGAACACGTTCCGAGGGAGGCGGGGGACATTGAGTCCGAGTGGGCCATGTTCCGCGCCTCTATTGTCGAGGCAGCTTATCGGAGTTGTGGCCGCAAGGTTGTTGGTGCCTGTCGTGGTGGCAACCCTCGAACCCGGTGGTGGACACCGGCAGTGAGGGATGCTGTCAGGCTGAAGAAGGAGTCCTATTGGGCCTTTTTGGCCTGTGGGACCCCGGAAGCAGCAGATAGGTACCGACAGTCCAAGCGGCATGCGGCTCGGGTGGTTGCTGAGGCAAAAACTCGGGCGTGGGAGGAGTTCGGAGAGGCCATGGAGAATGACTTCCGTACGGCTTCGAGGCGATTCTGGTCCACCATCCGGCGTCTCAGGGGGGGAAAGCGGTACGCGACCAACACCATTTATGGTGGGGATGGCGTGCTGTTGACCTCAACTCGGGATGTTGTGAGTCGGTGGGCGGAATACTTCGAAGACCTCCTCAATCCTACTGGCACGTCTTCCACTGAGGAAGCGGAGCCTGGGGACTTTGGGTCGGGCTCTCCAATCTCTGGAGCTGAGGTCACCGAGGTGGTTAAAAAGCTCCGCGGTGGCAGGGCTCCGGGGGTGGATGAGATTCGCCCTGAGTTCCTTAGGGCTCTGGATGTTGTGGGGTTGTGTTGGCTTACGCGACTCTGCAATATCGCGTGGACATCGGGGGCAGTTCCCTTGGATTGGCAGACTGGGGTGGTGGTTCCCCTATTCAAAAAGGGGGACCGTAGGGTGTGTTCCAACTATAGGGGGATCACACTCTTAAGCCTCCCTGGTAAGGTCTATTCAGGGGTTCTGGAGAGGAGGGTCCGTCGGATAGTCGAACCTCGGATTCAGGAGGAGCAGTGTGGTTTTCGTCCTGGTCGTGGAACACTGGACCAGCTCTACACCCTCAGCAGGGTCCTGGAGGGTGCGTGGGAGTTTGCCCAACCAGTTTACATGTGCTTTGTGGACTTGGAGAAGGCATTCGACCGCGTCCCTCGGGGGGTTCTGTGGGGGGTACTCCGGGAGTATGGGGTACCAGGCCCATTGATATGGGCTGTTAGGTCCCTGTACGACCGGTGTCAGAGCTTGGTCCGCATTGCCGGCAGTAAGTCAGGCTCGTTTCCGGTGAGAGTTGGACTCCGCCAAGGTTGCCCTTTGTCACCGATTCTGTTCATAACTTTTATGGACAGAATTTCTAGGCGCAGCCAAGGTGTTGAGAGGATCCGTTTTGGTGGCCTTAGAATCGCTTCTCTGTTTTTTGCAGATGATGTGGTCCTATTGGCTTCATCAGATCGTGATCTACAGCTTTCGCTGGAGCGGTTTGCAGCCGAGTGTGATGCGGCCGGGATGAGGATCAGTTCCTCCAAATCCGAGGCCATGGTCTTGAGCCGGAAAAGGGTAGCATGCCCTCTCCGGGTCGGGGAGGAGGTCCTGCCCCAAGTGGAGGAGTTTAAGTATCTCGGGGTCTTGTTCACGAATGAGGGAAAACTGGAGCGTGAGATCGATAGGCGGATAGGTGCAGCGTCCGCAGTGAAGCGGGCGCTGTACCGGTCTGTCGTGGTGAAGAGAGAGCTGAGTCAAAAGGCAAAGCTCTCAATTTACCGATCGATCTACGTTCCCACCCTCATCTATGGTCATGAGCTTTGGGTTGTGACCGAAAGAACGAGATCTCGGATACAAGCGGCTGAAATGAGTTTTCTCCGCAGGGTGTCTGGACTCTCCCTTAGAGATAGGGTGAGAAGCTCAGTCATCCGGGAGGGACTCGGAGTAGAGCCGCTGCTTCTCCACATCGAGAGGAGCCAGTTGAGGTGGCTCGGGCATCTGGTTAGGATGCCTCCTGGACGCCTCCCTGGTGAGGTGTTCCGGGCATGTCCCACCGGGAGGAGACCCAGAGGAAGACCCAGGACACGCTGGAGGGACTATGTTTCTCGGCTGGCCTGGGAACGCCTTGGGATTCCCCCAGAGGAGCTGCTCCAAGTGGCTGGGGAGAGGGAAGTCTGGGCCTCCCTACTTAGGCTGCTACCCCCGCGACCCGACCCCGGATAAGCGGAAGAAAATGGATGGATGGATGGATGGATAGTATTTGACTAATTTTAGCTTTTACCTTTGTTACTTTTAGCTAAATTGTTGATACTTTCAGCTAGCCTTTGCTGCTTTAAATTAGTTTTACTACTTTTAACATTTACTACTAATATTACTTT
Organism: Garcialebias charrua; assembly: GCA_038048925.1. NCBI lineage: Eukaryota > Metazoa > Chordata > Actinopteri > Cyprinodontiformes > Rivulidae > Garcialebias > Garcialebias charrua. The sequence continues at coordinate 22,893 of JBBPBX010025026.1, read as the reverse complement.
AAAACTTTCAACTAGCTTTTTTGCAACATTTCAGATACCTTGTAGCTATAGCTAGCCTTTGGCTTCATTTAGATAGTTGTTTGCTTTTACTCGTTTTTAGCTGTCTCTTTTTATTATATCCATTTTGATACTTTCAGTGTTTATGCAACTTTAGCTGTTTTTATGTTGTTGCTGGGATTTTGCTTCTTATTGAACAAGCATTTAGCTACCTTAGCTTTTTGATACTTTCAGCTTTTGTTAAGCCTCTGCTTTTGCAACTTCTAGCATTCAGCTTTACTACCGGTACTTTTGGCTTCTAGCTAGTCCTTTGACATTTGTTAGTTTTTTGCTACTTTTGATTTTAGAAAACATTTTTCTACTTTTAATTTGCCTTCACTTTTCGCTAGTGTTTTTGATACTTTCAGCGTTCAGCTAACATTTAGCTGTTTTTAGCTAACATTTTGCAACTGTTGTCTTTTAGCTAATGTTTTGCTCCTTTTGGACTTTGGTTCGGGTTCTTTTAGCTTTAATAACTCTGTTTCAGCAGTTGTTCATCTCTCAGCGTTTACTCTGTGCTTTAGCTGTTTCTGTGGTCACCTCTGTCCCCTGCACCACGTTCACAGCCGTTTCGTAGAGAAGTCGTCGATGTTGAATCTTCTGTCTCTGGTGCCGGAGAGAAGACGGTGAAGTCCTCACAGGTTGCACCTTCACTCTGCCAAAACCACAGCAAACGCAGAACAACATAATCTTTTTAAAAAGTCGAACAAAGCTGTGAAATAATATGAAATCTAAAGTTGTACCTCCTGTGAACAGGAATAATCCAACCATTCCTGCCTGTGTCGGTCCATGCCGTCCGAACACCTGAAACACCACAGGTATTTAAAACGGGATTTTAAATGACCAGCGGTACAACCTGGACTTGGTCTCACCTCTGGAGGACGTTGCACCAACTGCAACCGTAGGTTTGATTGGACGAGAGGCAGAGTTCACAGCTGTCGAGTAGCAGGCAGGCTGAACGGAGGCAGAAGAGCAAAAACCTGTAGACATTTCCTTGTCTGGATGCTGATATCGGCACATGTAAGAAGTAAAATGAATGTTATAGTGTCCTAAACACTCAGAGATTGGGTAATTAGTTACTTGGCAGCGGTGTGAGCTCTACAGCAGAATGATTGGTGATCTTTGTCACGTCGATCTCGACACGATGGTATTCATGGATCGTCTGCAGAGCTGCGTCTACTTGAAGAAGGAAAGATTCACGTTGAGTGTTGCCTCAAGTTTCTTTAGATCCTTGAATAAACGAAAGTGGTAATCATCAGGAACCTGGTGACTGAGAAGAGGAAGACTTGACCACGAAGGCGTCTGACAAACCGACCTTCAACGGTTGTTCTGACCCGATCTCATCCAAAGGCAGCGGGATCTGGCGAACAGAAAACAGAATGTGGGCATTCTCCTTTGACACGAGGAGTGACGTGATCAGGCTTTAAAAGCAGAGATGGTAGATTTGTCTCACGTCTCGGTAGCTGAATGTGATCCTTCCTGTTTTGTAAAGCGCGGCCTGAAATGTGAAGGCGCCCTTCGACTCTTTGCCTGGAAGCCTGACCCGCTCCCACTGGACCACAAAAACTTCCCCTAAAACCAGTCCGACCGTGAGAATACGCAACAGTGAAGTGTTGAGACGCCAAATGGTTTCGTACCGTTGTCCAGATACTGCACGGTCGACTCTTTTGAATGACCGGGGTCAAAGTTGGCCATAAGTGGGGCGACGTACTGTGTGCTGGTCAGCATACGATGAGTAACGTCCCCCGTGAAGATAAATCCTGAAGACCACCAGAGGAAGACATGAGTAATAAGCCTTGTGAACAAATGCAGGTCTATTCTCTGAGCATGTGCAGAAAAGATACCTCCTGTTGCTATGACGATCTGCCTCAGGTAATGGCCGTAGAAAGGAAAGTCAAACGACAAGGCGACTCTCTGAAAAGAAAAAAAAAACAGATGCAAACCATCACAGTGAGAGGCGATTGGTTTAGGTTGTGTCCATATGGAAGTTTAAAAACAGGGTTTTGTTTGCAGTAAGGACCCAAATGCAGGAACAAAGGGAACAAGTCCAGGAGCTCAACCAGAATCTGTAATCACGAAACCGAAACAAACAGGAACATCGGCAAAATGTAAGCAGGCAATCTGACAAAAACTGGGGACCAAGGAGTGAACCAGGTGGAACACGTGTGCTACTAATGAAACACGTATGTGAGGAGCTGGACCAGAACGTCCAGCGTTATCTTCCACTTGTATCGGAGTCAGGTCGCAGCAGGAGCAGCAGTTTGAGCAGGGAGGTCCAGCCGAGAGACATAATCTCTCCAATGTGTCCAGGATCTTCCCCAGGGTCTCCTCCCAGTTGGACATGCCCAAAACACATCCTGGACTCCAGGAATACTCCAATCCACCTCAATTGATTGTATCCACAATCTTGTTCTTTTGGTCACGCCATAGTTTGTAACCACAGGCAGTAGACTGGTAAACAGAAAATTTCTCCGTACATCTCAGCTCCATTTTCACCACAATGGACCAGCATAGAGTCCACAATACTGAGGAAGCCACACACTCATGCTTGAACTCCTCCACTTCAGGCAGCACCTCAGTCCCAACACGGAGAGGGCAATCCACCCTTTTCTGACCGAGGACTATAACCTCAGATTTGGAGATGCTAATCCTCATCGCAGCCCGCTCCAGTGAGAGCTGAAGATACCGACACAACAATGACCCCAACAGGACCGCAACATCCACAAATAGCAGACAGAATCCTGAGGTCACCAAAATGGACCCTAGTTTCTGCCCCCCGACATCACTGAAGCAAGAACATGAAACGGCGAAGACGGAACAAGAACATAAATAAAGAACCGGATCAGAGCACTTAATCTAAAGATAATAAACCCCAATTTTTTTGTTTTATTACTTCACAAAAAAAAAGAACAAACACAAATCGTGACACAAAACTCTGATTTGTTCTATTATTATTATTATTATTTTTGCAACGTCTGTTTTTACTTAACTTGTTTGAGGTTTTTGAGTTATTTGAAGTGACCAAAGTAAATTTTCAGAGAAACATTTTTGAGTTGGCAGTGAAACTTTCCTCCACACTTTGGATATACTGTGTATTATATGTATGAATACGTGTGTGGGAGGATGTGTAGTTCAGCGGCAGAGCATGTGACTGCAGATCAACAGACCCCCGGTTCAACTCTGGGTGCCCCCTGAACCGAACATATGTTTTAAAAGCCATATTTAATGATTCACGAGGTTAAGAAATATTCTGGTATGACCCAAACACAAGCCAAATGAACATGATGTCAATTTATAGGTTTTATGATCAATATTTTTCTTTATTTAGAACAACATGTGGTATTTAATTTGGTCTTCAGCTCATCCAGATCTGCAGTCCAACACATTTAGGATAAAATCAAATTACCGTGTTTTCCGGTGTATAGGTCGCACCTTTTTATGGTTTTTTCAAGGCCAGCGACCTATATATGGCTTGTTATCACTTTCGGTGAAACAAATTTTTAAATCCAGCTCATTTCACAATTACGTTCATTTATTAAGGAAAAGTTCAGCTCAGACATATATTTGCTATAATTTTTATCAAACAAATAATTGTTTTTAAGTGTTAATCTTCTTAAAAGCCTTGCTGTGCGCTCCTGTGGCAGACATTTGCAGCAGAGCTAAACGTAGGTGCGACCTATACACCAGTGCGACCTATCTAGGGATTTTTCCAATCTATTGGTGATAATTGGACAATGCGACCTATACACAGGTGCGACCTATACACCAGAAAATACTGTATGTTAAATTAAAACAGTGGGGGTGAAGCTCAGCTCAAATCTGGGTGCTCCCTTTTAGCTTCGGCTCAGTGAGTCAATTATACTCTGCAGGAAGACATCTATCATCATGACCTTTAAATATAGATTAGGATTAGATGTTCATTTCTTGTGATTATGAAGAGGGAACAGCATAAAGAAAATATTTATTGTGATTGATTGCAATGCAAAGCAATTAGATAGGAATTAGCTTTGTGCACAAACATACACAGTTTTATCAACATGGAACATTAAAGAACATTTACCTCTCATGGTTCTAGGGCCTTTTTTTCCCATCTCTAACATGTTAATAATAGCAGGAAGGTGCAATGAAAATAAAATATTTTTCTCAGAATGCTAATTTTTCGATGAACAAATCCTAGCAAGTTGATAGTTAGCAGCTGGAACTCTTTCACCATATTTAAACATAACTCCATGACTGATTAACTTTTGGAGTCAACCCAATTAAAGATGGCTGCCACAGCTGTCTTTAGAAAACACAAAATTGGCTATAACTTGGTCCCTTTTAGACCCAAAACTCGGAACGAAAGTAGCTGAGAGTGCAACAACTCACAATTATTTCCATTATTTTCATTATTTTCACAGCTGCAGCTTCAGCATTTCTCAGCATGATAGGAGTTCAGCTTGAAACTCTGGCCTGATAGGTGACAGGCGATGTGCACCCCTTAAAGCACATGTCAAAGTCAAGGCCCGCGGGCCAGATCCGGCCCGCAAATTAATTATTTATGGCCCCCTGGATGATATTTAATTACTATTAGAAACGGCCTGCAGGCCACAGCCGCCCGCTGGTGTTTTGCATGCACCAACACTACATTCCCCACAATGCAACGGTAGTAGGGGTGGGGCCAATCCGATCCGGAGTCGTGTCTCATGAACCCAGAGTAATAAGACCCGCCTCACGTCACATTCAGGAAATCCATTTCATAGTTTGCAGCCAGCTACAACGTGCGGACTGAGTGAGTAGCACTTTAGCTAACAGCTAGCCAACTTTTCATCGTAACATGTCCGCTGTGTGGAAGTATTTTACACTAAACACCACAAGACAGCAACGTGCAATGTCTGCAGAGCCATAGCGCCACATTAAACTGCGGTCAAGTTAGTTTTACGTTGGACATTCGAGCTCTGGGGCTTCAGCGGGACGCCACTCTCGCTGAACCGAAACAGGGAGACCGACCGCGGCCAGCTGCGTCCAGTCCGACCCGCTGTCTGACCGTCTCGTAGGAGGGACAGGCTGAGAGCGGCTGACCGAAATCAGAGCGCCCGCCCCGGATTGAACAAGAAAAACACACAGCTGAAGCCACGGAGCTCAAATGTTCACCGAGAAGTTGCTAAACTTCATCATAATTAATGACCAACAGCTATCAGCTTTTAATGAAGGATTTCACAGCTTGATACTTGCAGCCAACAGTAAACAATCATAAAAAAGCATATTAATTAAAAATCACAAGAAAACTGTATTAAAAAAAAAAACATAAACAGCTACATTATAAAACAAAGTAAAATACTAAAAGCAGGAACATGTCTGTGTTGATTTATGCCAAGAACTTAGCAGATGTAAAGCTATTTAATATTTTATTTAATTAATTTATTCATTCATTTAAAAGAGACAAAATAAAACAAATTCATCAAAAAGAAAACAATGAATGAAAAGAGTGCAGAAAGAAGAAAAAAATTCTTATATCACCCCCTTATAATAAACATTGAACCAGTCCGGCCCTTGACTTGTAGCAAATTTGTTTTTTTGGCCCTCGGTGTATTTGACTTTGACACCCCTGCCTTAAAGGAATACTAGATTTGCATTTAAAAAAAAGATGTTTAGTTTTTAATCCAAGGAGGTTTGAGCATCACACTTTAAATTGAGATCTGAGAAAACTCAAAAAGAGGAAGTTGTCTTCAGGTCAACATGCTGATTCTGCAGCAGCAGTGAATTGGACTCATGACACTTACCACAGCTTGTTTGTATGAATTGGACAGAAGGCTGTGAACCCTGACTTGGCCGTGCCGGACGTCGCTCATATCAAACCACAGGTCGAGGGTCCGCTGCTCTTCAGGGCCGAAGCTTTGCCACGTGTAGTACCTGTTGGAGTCCTATTTTCAGACAGAACAGAAGGAGGATCAGAAGTTAAAAAAAATAATAATAATACAGCTTCATCACCAAGAACATTGAAATCCTGGTTCATGTTGTTCCAAGTCTGTGAGAAAGTTTCCAAAAGAGGGCACTGTTTGAGTCCAACTAAAACAAACACCATGTTCCAAAGCAAAAAGACAAAATGTTTCAAACGTCTTAGGAAACCCTGCGGTGCAGCACTCACCACTACATGTGTCACATCATCTGCACTCACCACTACATGTGTCACATCATCTGGCAGGGTGTGGATCGTGACTCCTCCACCCTGAGAGGCCCTGCGCGTCCTCCTCAAAGACGCTTTGTGATCTCGGTCACCAGCATGTGACTGTGAGGTCACGCTGTACAGGTCACCTGTGAGGAAAATGGGACATCAGTGTCATTTTTATTTTTTTATCAGTCTAGAATTGGATCAGATTATGAGTCTGCTGGTTTCAAACATGTCAAAAGGCAGTTTTACTGAAACTCTCTGATGTTTACAGCTGTGGTTTCAGACAGCAAGCCTTGTGAGAAATTAAAACCTTTGGAGTGTGTCTGCCTTGTCAGTTTGAGACATTGTTGAATGAAGACAAAAACATTTTTCCTGCTTTTAGAAACGCCTTGTCAAACCCCACAATCAAAAGAAACCATATCTAGTAAGCAAACCAGGGTGGGTAGGCTTTGATTTAAAGTTGTGTGTGTTTTAATTGATGGCTTGTCTCGGTTTTAAGCCACATATTTCTGGTTCCTGTTAGGTGTTTATTTTCCCACAAAGCTGTGATTTTTATTGCGCGTGGAAAATTCATGTCTGCTGTTATATTTATACTGATTGTTTGATCTAAACCTGAAGGCGTTGTCGTCCTCACACGACTTCGTCTTGGTTTTGCTGTTCTAAATGCCCCCACTGAAATAAAATGAAAGTATACTTTCTCTTTAAAATAATAAGTTAACCTGAAATACAGGTGATTGATTAGTTCTCAGTAAATTAAGCTACCAATCAATGAATTTAACAATTGTTTACAGAAAATAACAAAAGCCCATACTGACAGAGTTTTTTTTCTTTAACTTTCTTTAACTATTAACAATACAAAACAAAAAAGTACAAATTCTTACAATCATCAGTTACAAAAGGTATTCATGACAAAATGTAAATAAAACAGATAAAGAGCAATAATAAAAAAATACAAATACAAACTATATCAGGAAATTGAAATCAGCCAAGAAACTAAGAAATTTGCCAGCATTTTTTTCATTTACATATTTTAAAGATTTTGCATAGGACTTTAGCTCATTCTTCCAGTGGTTCACATTAGGTTTACAATTGAAAAAAAAACGACATTTATGAACATAATGTTTAGCTAATAAAATCAAATTATTGATAGCATATTCATTATGCCCATACTGACATAGTGATGAAATTTTGGTGCTTTTGCAAAAATGCAATTAAATACAAAAGGAAGATTTTGGAGAACAAATCTGTGAAAAAAGAAAATAACAACCAATCAGTAACAGAACTAGATAACATGAGGACATCCTACAAAACATAGAAAAAAATTTCAGAAACTGTTTTTACAAATAAATTAATTAAAATATTGCCAATTTATTTATGCTGTCATTATGTGACATAATTTCTCATTTTAACTCTAAAGTTTAACAGTTTGTAATTTAGAGTTGTGCTGAAATGTATAGATACATCTTTCCTCATTTGAAAGGCTTATTTTTGTGCGAACATGTGTGGCAAAATCGTTAAAATGATCATGTTCGCTTTTTTGGACTGTACATGACGCCGTAGTTACGTCACGACTTGCCTATATAAATCGGAGTCGGCGCTGTTTTTTCGCGGGTTGTGGCCGTCTTTTGTCTAACCCTACTGTAGGGATCTCCTGTACTAAACGTTTGCTGTTTTGTTCCCCGGCTTTCAGCGAATTACAGGAGGGTCTTGAAGGCGCGCTGAGAGTATTTAAAAAAAGCCAGGACAGACAGTCACCCCGTGGAGCTCAGCTCCCCGGCGGAAACACCGTGAACGCACCGCCGTGGTCAGCCCGGCTGCCGCGAAGAGTTCGTCTCTGCTGCTCCGGTGTTTTTTAGCCGGGAGTCTGAATCTGAGCAGACTAAAACCGAGCAAGGTGACCCTGCCGGGCCTGCAGTGGTCCGGTTTGGCAACCGAGGCTCGAACATTTCCTGAACTTACCATTTTATGTTTGACGCAGTTTTTTGTTGCTTGTTCTGATCACGCTATAGCTAGCTAATCTAAAAAAGCCAAGTCTGGTCCTCTAGACATTCAAAAAACAAAACAAAAAAAGTAGAAACTTTAGTTTTTTTGAATGTCCAGAGGACCAGATTTAGCTTTTTTAGAATTTTCTACCTGGATTATTGAGCACATAGATATTAAACAAATTGAGCATGCATCAGGGTGCTAGCTAGCTAACAACACCGGAAGTTGCTGAAGC
>JBBPBX010025026.1:0-14305 GCA_038048925.1 Garcialebias charrua | reverse complement strand
CGCGTTCTCCTTGTTGTAATATGAGCAGCTGCACACGGAGGGGACTCAACTGAGCTCGCTGATTGGTTACTTGCTGACACGCCTACTGAAATGATTGACAGCCAGCTCATGTAGCGCCTTGAAGACCGCGGCGGTGTTCATGCGGTGTTTCTACTATATATGTTGTAAAAAGTTCTCTCAGAAATAAAAATAATAACAGGGAGTGCTTTTCCTGCAGCACACAGCCCACCAGGATGCAGCACACAGCCCACCAGGGATATTTAAAACATCGCGCACCCAGGTAGGACCTGAATTCATTCATTTCAATCATCGAGTGAACGGAGGAAGAAGCGGTTACTTGACTTTAGGCAAAAAAACAAAAGAAAAGGCCCGATCAGCGATAAAGAAGGGGAATTTATTTAATTTGTGTAACATACAAAACAGTCCGGCGCCGGGGAAGTTTATGTTCAGACACCGCGCATCGCGTAGTAAAAAAATACTTTTGCGCGTACGTGCCCTGAGGGGCTACGCGGGGCTACGCTTTTGCCACAGCGTACGTACGCTGCGTATAGGCGTATCGTGAGGACGCATGAGTGTATCTCGGGCTTAATTAATGTTAATTGGTCTTCCAGCTGTTCGTTATATGCTCAATTTCCTTTTTCCAGCCACTTATTGCTACTTGTCACAACTTTTTGGGGATTTGTTGACACTGTGAAATTTTGAATCAACATATTTTTCCTTTAAAATGTTATATTTACTCGGATTAAACTTTTGATCTGTCATCTATGTTCTATTACGAATAAAATATTGACATTTGCCATCTCCACATCATTGCATTCAGTTTTTATTCACAATTTGTTTAGTGTCCCAACTTTTTTTGGAATCCGGTTTGTAGACGCTGTGGCTTAACTGCAACAAAAAATTTTGCACCATTCACTGGAATGTTGCTCATATGTGACTATTTGCAGTTAGACATACACCAATGTGTCAATAGTGACAGTTTAAGAGGAAATGTGTATATTTTCTGCAATTTTGTTTCTTTAACTAGTCTTCCCCAAAATAGAAATGAAATTTAAGATAGCTCATTTTACTTTATCAGCTTTATTTATTTTTTGTTTCTCATAGTAACGTGAGCTCGCCTACAACCTCTTCTTTTCTTTATTTATCTGTAATGCTTCTTGAATGAAACTAAACACAATAAACCTTCAGACTTATGGAAGTATTCAGGTTCAGGACAACATTTAACTCATTCCTTCTGTTGAAATTCATATAATGTGCATTTCTAGTACAAAAACTCAAATAATATCGAGTGAACGAGAAAAGAAACTTGGCTCTGCAGTTACGTGGCACCTGAGGGAGTGAATAAGTGATTCAGTGTACCAGAGTTCTTGAACTCGAACAGACGAGGGTCAGCTTTGATGGGGATCAGGCCTAATCGGTGGGCCAGGACTTCATCTTGGACAATAGATGTGTTGTTACCAGAGTTCTTGAACTCGAACAGACGAGGGTCAGCTTTGATGGGGATCAGGCCTAATCGGTGGGCCAGGACTTCATCTTGGACAATAGATGTGTTGTTATAGATGAATACTTTCTCTATAGCCATGGTGGGCACCTGCAAGCAAAAAAGAAAAACTCTAAAAAGCAAAATCACAAAAACACAATATTAAAGAACACAAAGTGAGGCATTTATTTAGTTTTACATATGTTCATCTGTTATAAAACACACTGGACAGAAAACACAAATTATTGAACTTTGAAAGGAAATTATTTACAGATATGAAAAAGATTAAAAGTCTGTTAAAGGGATGGATTTAGGATGTTGACACGCTGGCAGTTTTTACATTTATAACATTGGACAGTAAATTAAACGAGTTACATGCACATCACTGTGCAAAAGTCTTGACCCAGCCATAATTTATTTAGCTTGTAATGAGTCAGACTATATCTCAAAGTTTTACGGTGATTTAAATAATCAATAGTTGTTTAGGCTTACCGAGAGCTAAAAAACACAGGTGGTGTACGATTCACACCAGATGTTTGTTTCTATTATCTTATTTTACAGTTTACTTCATTCTGATGTAGTATTATAGACCTTCATGTCTGACCTGGTTTTACACCTTTTCACATCTCTCTGAAACTCTGAGTGGTACACTTCTCCTGAGGCCCGCAAGGACACGAGTGGACACTATTTTATTACATTTATTTGAATCAAACACATATTATTTCAGAAGAGACTTCTTTTAATTTTGTTAATTCAAATGTCATCAAATGAATAACTCTTGTCGTTTTTGATCATTTGTTATTTGCATTGAGTAGTCACTCTTTAATATGCTGATGTATTTTTAATATGTGAATGATCATTACTAAACTGGTATATTTTTCTCTGTCTGAATCAAAGGAACTATGGCAAAGTTGAAAATATGTCAAGTTGCACTTACTAGATTTTGTTTTAGAAATGTTGACACGTGAATCAAAGTCTAAATCAAGTTATCTGTATAACTGGAGACTGGTGTCTTTCGTTCTGAACATAATCTTATTCTCCTATCCTGGGGTGGCCTTCACATTTTCAGCTCTCTGACCTGCAAAGTCACTCCCGTTCTCTGGGAAAACAACCAATGAGCGGGTGGATTTAGCTGGGTCAACCCTTTTCTCTTATAGGCTCCACTTACTGTCCGGGTCCAGAATCTGGTGAGAAAGTAGAGATGAAAACCTTTCTCCTTTTCTGCTGGTACGTCTGACCATTAAGCCAAAGGTCTACGTAACCAGTAAAGGATTTATAACATGCCTGTTATAAGTTCACTTCCAGCTGTAAAAAGCTCCATCTTGAGTGAGAATTCCTCCTGAAGAATGTTTATTCTGAAAAGCTGAACCAGAACCCATCGTCATCACTCTGATTGATTTGAGGCAGACACACACAGACAGTGTGAGCAAACCGGCGACCTGCTGTTGGAGAGAGGGACGAACAAACCTTTTCTGTCCATCGTCTGGAAACCCCTCTTACCAGAAGAAGACTTCAAAGGTAAAGAGTGTTGTTTGTTCACCAACTTGGACTGGACCGGGTCGAGCTGATGCCAGCAGAGGATGTGCAATGCTGGTTATACATTCTTTAGACAACCTTTACTTTATTCATCTTCCTCTCTCCTACTCCTCCTAAACTTTCTCCTTATATTTTCTTAAGCCAGAAACTCTAAGTAATATGCCTGCAGTATAAGTAAATATGACTTTACTTGTCTGTTGTTTTAAATTGAAATCTGTCCACAGTAGTAGGGCGGCCGTGGCGTAGTGGTAATGGCAGTTATCCCCCGATCGGAAGGTTGGCGGTTCGAATCCCGGTTCCCCACACCATGTGTCGTTATGTCCTTGGGCAAGACACTTAACCCCGAGTTGCTCCCGGTAGGACTGGAAAGCACCTTGCATGGTAGTCTGCCGCTACCGGTGTATGAATGTGTGTAGCATTCAATGTGTGTAGCACTTTGAGATTTTCACTAATAAAAAGTGCATTATAAATTGAATTCATTATTATTATTATAGTAGTTGTATATGAAAGAAAAATCAGACCCAATCTTTATCCTCATGTGATGTAATTTATTGATTTTGTTATTAAATGATTCAGTTTTGCTGTTTCAACATAAGTAACGTTTACTGTCATTTAAATTTCATCACTCACAATTTATTTGCTGAAATCCTAAAAAGAGAGAACTCGTTTAAAATTAAATGCTAAGAATTTGGGTCAGATAAATTCTGCCCAAACTTTCAGTTTGGAATATTGCAGTCAGAAAAACTGACAAGTAATATATCTTACACTGATGTGCATTTTAAAGTAATTACAGTAGTCCCTCGCTACTTCGCGGTTCGTTTTTCACGGACTTGCTCTATCGCGGTTTTTCAAAATAATGTCACACAATTGGCTGATTGATGGATGAGCTGCACGACTGACATGGAAATTTAATTTTAAATAAATTATTTAGCACCTGCTACACCTTTGTGCAGCCCACACTGCAGGAGTAACTTCCTCCTGCAGCTCTTCCTTCCTCCTCTGTCGATCGCCATTCTACTGCGGAGAAATGGGCGTGGCCGAGAGCGCTGAGTGCAGCTGGAGGCAGGGAGCTGAAATCATGACATGCTGTGCTCTTTTAGAGCGTTTAGAGCAGGGGTCACCAACGCGGTGCCCGCAGGCATTTCTTGATTCGCCTGAGAGGCATGCTCTAAAAATAGCGCTCGTCATCAAGGTGCATCACGTAAAAATCATCATTAATTATATTTTTTAATTTAAGAAATAACATTTGCAAGGATTTGAAATGAAAATGATTTTTTTTTTTTTTTTTTAAGAAATAGTTTTACGTATACAGTTTAGCAATCTTGCCTGGGGTCAAAGTTCAGAATCATGCATAGACTACTCCCATCTCTTCAGCGGCACAGCTACAAGCTAGTTTTACCTCCCAGAGGGGAAAATGGCAGAAAAACATAAGAAAACACATGTTCACAGTGACTGGGAAGAAAAGGTACTTCACAGTGTTGAAAGACAAGTGTGTCTGTGTCTCGTTAGTGGCTGTGGCAACAGCAAAACACAACGTGGAGCGACACTTCGCCAGCTAACAAGCTAGCTTCAATGCAAACTACTAGACCTGGTGGCTCACAACAGGCAGAAGAATGTTAGAGCAGCTTGGAGCAGGCAGATGTTTGGCATTTTCAGGTGTGGAGCTCTTCAAAGAAGCAATGATGAAATATGTGAAAAATAATTTATTTAAAAATAGTAAAAGATGTGATGATTATTAGTTAAAATTATTTTTTATGTACAGCACTTTGTTGCAGCTGTGGTTGTTTTAAAGGGCTTTATAAATAAAAGTATTATTTAAAATGCTGCAGATCAGAGGATCAATACTAATGTCACATGATTCATTTAAAAATGTCACTTTGTTTATTATATTACATTATGTACTGATATTTTGTATCTGCAAGAGTTAAGTTATTCTGAAATGTTACAAACACAACAGTTAGTGCAAACAGGGCTTGATTGGAAGATTTTATTCTTAATAAGTTATTAAAAAATGCTACAGATTTGTTAACAGTAAAATACATATTTTGAATGAATGTTACAAATGTGTTCATTCCTACAAAACAGTTAATAAAATATTCATAAAATACGATGAATTTCAAATGTTACAGACTGAGTTTAACATTAAAGAAATAGTGTTTTATGGTTATATCAGTTAATAAGTCATCCATTATGCCCCCTTGTTTAGGATTGGAACCAATCTCCGCTGCTTTTGGGTGAAGAAGGGGACATGTAGGACAGGTCTCCACTCTGTCCCAGAGAAACCCAGGACAAGTCTCCAGTCTGTCCCAGAGACAGACAAAGACATTAACAACCATCCACACTCCCATTCACAGCTAAGAACAATTCACAGTCACACAGACGAACCAAAAAGGGATACAAACTGAGGACTCAAGTTCTCGATTGACAGTTCTAATCACTAATTATAATAATAATAATAATGTGTTTGTCTGTCATCTGCGTATGTTTCCCATACACAGACGAAATTCGTCTCTGCATTTAACCCAACCACCCCAGGTGGTACAGTGAGCAGCCAGAGGGCGCTCGGGGAGCTGGAGAATTAGGTGTGCACTCATAGACACCCCAAGGTGTGTAGTGGCCGGGACGCGAACCCGCGTCCTTCGGGTCCCAAGTCATCAATAATAATTGATCATATTTACCAAGCTAAATCCTTACTGATAATCACTGTGTGGAGTATTTAATAATACAGATCAGATCAGATGTGATCAGGCCGTCATGTATTCACACGTGTGTAAATATATTATTATTAATACAGTACTATAATTAAAGGTGAGTCATGCAAATTTGTTTGTATCAAACAAGTACCGGTAGCCCTTCATGTCTCTCGGTCCCACTGAAGTAACTCTCTCAGTCTCAAAAAGGTTGGTGACCCCTGGATTAGAGTTTAGAAACGTTTAGAATATTACAAGAGTGTGTGATAGGTTTAAAATGTCTTTATATACAGACCTTTTCCAAACAATTAGAATATCAAGGAAAAGTTGTTCCATTCAAAAAGTTAATCTTTAATAGATGATAGACCCAGGGCCCACAATTTAAACAATTTCAAGTATGTATTTGTTTATTTTTATTGTTACATCCCCATGGGGATGACATTTCAGTCAGGTCAGAGGGATGAGGTGTTTAATGGTGTTTTGGGAGGCTGATTGGCTGCAGCTGTTGCTCGTTAAAGCATGCTGTAGGTGGGGTGGTTGTTTCCCTTTATTAGGTCCAGTCTGAAGACGCCCAGGGGGTGAGAGAGATGCAGCAGAAGAAGCTGTGGTCCATGCAGCAGGAGAAGCTGAGGTCCATGCAGCAGGAAAAGCTGAGGTCCATGCAGCATGAGAAGAGCAGAGGTCCATGCAGCAGGAGAAGAGCAGAGGTCCATGCAGCAGGAGAAGAGCAGAGGTCCATGCAGCAGGAGAAGAGCAGAGGTCCATGCAGCAGGAGAAGAGCAGAGGTCCATGCAGCAGGAGAAGAGCAGAGGTCCATGCAGCAGGAGAAGCAGAGGTCCATGCAGCAGGAGAAGAGCAGAGGTCCATGCAGCAGGAGAAGAGCAGAGGTCCATGCAGCAGGAGAAGCAGCAGCAGATGAAGCAGCAGACGCAGAGGAGAAGAGCAGAGGTCCATGCAGCAGGAGAAGCAGCAGCAGATGAAGCAGCAGATGCAGAGGAGAAGAGCAGAGGTCCATGCAGCAGGAGAAGCAGCAGCAGATGAAGTAGCAGACACAGAGGAGAAGAGCAGCAGGAGAAGAGAGAAGCAGAATGAAGATGAAACTGTAAGAGAAGAAAACCTGATGTCGTTGTTGTTGTTGTGGAGAGAGAAGCTGTATGAAGAAGTCCGTATGAAGAAGTCCGTATGAAGAAGTCCGTATGAAGAAGCCCGTATGATGAAACAGAGAGATGAAGCCAAATATGTCGTTGTTGTTGTTGTTATGAGGAGAAGATGAAGCTGCCATTGTTGTGAGAGGAAAAGACCTACTGTCGTGAGAGGAGAAGAAGATGGAGCTACCGTTGCTAGCCAACAACCCATCAACTTTTTTTTTCTTTTTACTTTGAGAGGGAAACAGGGAAGCTGAGGGTTTTGGACTACTTTTCTAGTTTTAGGACTGCTGAAGGCAACGCAGCCTGGAAGGCGTTGCGGAGAGCTTAAAAATAAACTTTTGTTTTAACTCTCGTTTCTGGTCTCGTGTCCCTCAATTTGTTACTTGACCCCTCGGGGCGTAACATATGGGAGCTCGTCTCAAAGTTTCCTAGTTTTGAGCTGGACTCTTTTTTGTTGGCCCCTCGTTTTTTTGGCTCGTCAAGCTTTCTGTGACTTGTCGAACTTTTTGTGCTTTTTGCGCTTTTTGCGTTGTTTTGCTCGGCTGTCGCACGTTTTTGGTTGGGGGGGGTGGTGTTTGTTGTTGTGCGGTTGTTGCTGATTGTGTGAGCGCTGTCAGCTGTCAGCAGTGCTGGCTGCTTGTGCTACATTCAAAGGCAGCTGGGATGTTTGTGTTTTAGTTTGCAGTGGTCTGTGTGCAAGTGATTTTCAGATGGATTATGAGGAACGTTTACGAAGACTTTACGCAGAGCTTGAAAGATGAGCTACGTTGGAAAGACAAGAGATCTTAGTTCAATTGAAGAGGGGAAAGCTTAATTTTGAGCAGCAGCGAGCTGCTTTGAGGGAGGAAGTGATCGGACGACAGCTTGCACATCAGTTTTTTTTGCAAGAACAAGACCATAAATGTCAAAGACTTCAAGATGACTTGATGGAAAAGACTCATCTGTTAGAGCTGGAGCAGTTGGCGTTTCTTAGGAAATTGCAGGATGAGTTTTATCTAAAACAGATGGAGCTGGGTGTTAAGCATGTCTCGTTTTGTGAGGTGGGTCTGAGCTCCAGTGTTCCTGTGACAGACCTCTCCGTGTGTGTGGCTGGTGATTTGGCCGCTGTGTTGGGTGACTTCCGATGTGACACCAGACCCAGTGCCTCAACAGGAGGTGGAGAGAAACGCAGTGGACGAAGATGAGATTGATTTGTGTGACTGTTTTTTCCTTTTTGTTGAGTCTGATAACTTCCCTGTGAGCGACATAGCAGGGGAGCTGAGCGACCCAGAAGGGGGTGTCGTTGATCTGAGCAAGTGTTTTTTATTTAAATCTGTGGATGGGGAGACATTTAACACAGTTGCTCCAGCTCCTTTGTTTGTTTCTGAGAGTTTTGAGTTGATGCTGCCCTCTGTTGCCCATTCTGATGATGTGTTGACTGACTCTTTCTCCTGTGTTTTCAGAGTGGCTAATAGAGAGGCTGACCAGAGGGTGTTGTTGCTGTCGTCCGTGAGGTGTTTTCCAGTGCTTGCCAGTGCTACAGATGGGGACAGTTTTTGTCAGGCTTTCTTGCACAGGCAACACTTTCCTTCTGTAGCTAGTGTCATCACATTTGGTGTTGTAGGTGTTGCTGAACAGCAGTCTTGCAGAGTAGTCCCTGACGAACGACTGGTTTTTGGGTTTAGAGTATTTTGAATGTGAACAAAGGGTGTTGGTGCTGGGTTGTGGGTTGTTTCTTTTAATTGTACTAGGTTGGTGTTGTTGTTGTTTTTGGGTTAGTTTTTTTTGTCTTAATGCATGGGTTTAGCTGCTTCTCCCATGCAAAGTATTTTGTGGGGTGGTGTTACATCCCCATGGGGATGACATTTCAGTCAGGTCAGAGGGATGAGGTGTTTAGTGGTGTTTAGTGGTGTTTTGGAAGGCTGATTGGCTGCAGCTGTTGCTCGTTAAAGCATGCTGTAGGTGGGGTGGTTGTTTCCCTTTATTAGGTCCAGTCTGAAGACGCCCAGTGGGTGAGAGAGATGCAACAGGAGAAGCTGAGGTCCATGCAGCAGGAGAAGCTGAGGTCCATGCAGCAAGAGAAGCAGAGGTCCATGCAGCAGGAGAAGCAGCAGCAAATGAAGCAGCAGACGCAGAGAAGAGCACAGGTCCATGCAGCAAGAGAAGCAGCAGCAGATGAAGCAGCAGACACAGAGAAGAGCAAAGGTCCATGCAGCAGGAGAAGAGAAGCCGAATGAAGATGAAACTGTAAGAGAAGAAACTGTAAGAGAAGAAAACCCGATGTCGTTGTTGTTGTTGTGGAGAAAGTATGTATGAAGAAGTCCATATGAAGAAGTCCGTATGAAGAAGCCCGTATGATGAAGCCGAGAGATGAAGCCGAAGATGTCGTTGTTGTTGTTGTTATGAGAAGATGAAGCTGCCATTGATGTGAGAGGAGAAGACCTACTGTTGTGAGAGGAGAAGAAGATGGAGCTGCCGTTGCTAGCCAACAACCCACCGACTTTTTTTTTCTTTTTACTTTGAGAGGGACACAGGGAAGCTGACGGTTTTGGACTACTTTTCTAGTTTTAGGACTGCTGAAGGTGGCGCAGCCTGGAAGGCTTAAAAATAAACTTTTGTTTTAACCCTTGTTTCTGGTCTCGTGTCCCTCAATTTGTTACTTGACCCCTCGGGGTGTAACATTTATATAATTTGGGATTCCAGCTCATGAAACCCACGAAAACAGAATTTAAAAAAAAATTGAATACTGTGAAGAAATCAGCCCAAATTTTGCAGGGCATGAATGTTTTAAACTAAGTGTGACACACTAATCATCTACTAAACTCAAAGCACCTGCACATGTTTCCCCAGGTGTCATTAAATTGATTTAGTTTGGTGCAATTGTCTCAGTTCGGTTCAATATGGGGAAGACTGCCGACAAAACAACTGGCCAGAAGACCATCCTTGATCCCTCCATAGGATGGGTACGTCACAAAGGTTCATAGCTAAGGAGGCTGGCTGCTCATGGAGTGCTGTGTCCAAGCATATCAATGGAAAGTCTGGTGGAAGAGCAAAATGTGACGGAGAAGATGCACCAGCAAAAGAGATGACCGTGGGCTTCAGCGGATTATCAAACAGAGAAGATTCCAGAATCTGGCAGGGATCCAGAAAGAGTGGAATGAGGCTGGAGTCACAGCTTCAAAAACCACCACATTCAGACGCATCCAGGAGATGGGCTACAACTGTCCTCTTTTCCGATGAAAGTAAAGTGTGCCTTTCATTCGAAAATCAAGGTCCAAGGGTTTGGAGGAAGAAGGGTAAGGAACAGAACCCAAACTGTTTGAGGTCCAATGTGAAATATCCACAGTCAGTCATGATAACTTCCGGTAAGATGGCGCCCGTGTACATGGCTTGCAATCCACCTCTGCTGGCGATGTTCGGATTTTTTGCGTTTTGTTTATTTTTCACCTGGGACATAAACGCGCTACAGGTGTATGATCGACAGCAGCTCCTGGATCTTCGTTTTTCTGCTGCTGATGTCGCTTATTTGGAGCATTATGAGCGTACCTCAGGAACCCCTCCCCTCTTCCCCCGCTGCTGGTGGACCTGCCTGTTTACCTCCACTGCGCTCCTCACCTGCCTGCCCGGAGATATTGCTCCAGACGACGGGGAAAACGAGCTGGTCGGCTGGTGAAGCTCAAAGCCCTGCGTGCTGCGTCTTCCTCTCCAGCTGATGGTCATGATTTCCATCGCCAGCTTCCCGCGTGCCCGGACCAGGTAAACAATGGGAGTTGTCGGCCGGTGCAGCTCATTGCTCGACCCGGAGGAGCTGTTACTGAAAATCTGCGGCCGCTGGCGCGCGCTCACTCCACCATTGCTCGAACCACCTCGGATAACATCAGGATGTGTGTGGTCAACGCAAGATCTGTCACTAACAAAACTTTCATCCTCAGGGCTTACTTTCAAGAGCACGATTTGGACTTTTTCTTCTTCACAGAATCTTGGACGTCGCCAGGTGAGTCCAGCGCCTTGACGGAATTATTAGCACCAAACTGTCTGTATTTTAAAGTGTCACTGACATGATTTTTTTTACTATGCATAAAATTGCTCAAAATATATATCTTTTATCATTTAAATATGTTCGTTTTTGCAAAC
Organism: Garcialebias charrua; assembly: GCA_038048925.1. Taxonomy (NCBI): domain Eukaryota; kingdom Metazoa; phylum Chordata; class Actinopteri; order Cyprinodontiformes; family Rivulidae; genus Garcialebias; species Garcialebias charrua. The sequence continues at coordinate 3,338 of JBBPBX010025026.1, read as the reverse complement.
AAAATGATAAATCAATTTAATTTTGCTTTAAAAGTGATTTTAAACTTCGCACAGTGTTTATTCACGGGAAATCTGATTTTCATTCATTCATTCAACCTTTATTTAGTCAGGTAAATCTTTTGAACCTCATGGGCTCATTTACGAAAGCGACCTGCTAAAACTAAAGAACAATGAACAGCAGTGGTATAATTTCCTTAAACAATAAACAATAAACAAACAAACAATAAACAATAGAAAACAAAAGAGAGAAAAAAACAAAAGAAAGTTTTTTTTTTTTTTTTTTACAAAGTATCAAAAAACTAGCAAAACATTATAAGGTAGACGTATAAAATCAAAGACAGGAACAGATCTGCATTGGTTTTTGCCAGGATTCCAACAGATTCTGAAAACCATTTAGAGAAGTCAAGGTCGAGAGCTTCAGATCTTTTTGTAAGATATTCCATGAAGCAGGAGCGGAGTAGGAGAAGGCCCTTTTTCCAAGTTCAGTCCTCACTGACGGAACACTGCAGGTAATCATGTCCTGAGAGCGCACACTGTAGCTGCACTCACGTAAAGACATGTAGGAGGAGATGTATGAGGGCAGCAGACCAAGAAGTGATTTAAAGATGAAAATGTACCAGTGGAAGAGTCTGCGTGAGGTTAATGATGTCCAGTTAACCAGTGAATACAGGGTGCAGTGGTGGGTACGATAATCACAACCAGTTATGAATCTTAGTGCACCATGATAGACAACATCCAACATCCGCAGGGTGCTTGTAGGAGCATTCATGTAGAGAATGTCACCGTAATCAATGGAGGGAAGGAAAGTCACAGACACAAGGCGTTTCCTAACATTCAGTGATAGACATGATGATTACACGCGAATGCAAAATCTGTGACGTAAAATCGGGCAGAGAGCTACGTCTCTTTAATAGCTGACAATTTACAACCCAACAAATTTAGAAATCTAAGTTAAGATTTGAGTGATTTGTCTTCAATTTGGGAAGCAGAAAGTTAGATGAACAAGAAACAGCAGGTTCTAATTTAGGTCTGCACCCGTATTTAATTGAGTCTTACCTTTCCAGGAAGCGAGGGATCTCCGAGGGAGGGCAGCTTTGTTTATTCCATACTTGACAAAGTATTTCATCTTTTGGGAAAGTGAAAAGGCTCACTCTTTCACTGATGATATTAGAACACCCAAATGAGACACAACGTAACAGCATTTTTCAAGTAAAAAAAATAAATAAAAAATGCGATCTCCAGGCGATCTCCAGGCGAGCTCCAGACACGCGCAGACTGTCTCTGCCCGATTTTACGTCACAGATGTTGCATTCGCGTGTAATCGGATTTCCCATGAATAAACATGGGGCGAAGTTTAAAATCACTTTTAAAGCAAAATTAAATTGATTTATCATTTTGTTTGCAAAAACACACATATTTAAATGAGAAAAGATATATATTTTGAGCAATTTTATGCATAGTAAAAAATCATGTCAGTGACACTTTAACGACCCGCGGCCATCAGGTCGTGATGGTGGTGGATTATTAACAATATTCAAATCAACTTTTGACTGTAAACAACTGCCCATCCCGGTTTCCTGCTGCAGTTTTGAGCTAACTGCATTTGAACTCGGCCATTCGACTGCGACTTTATGTGCTCTCCTCTACCGCCCACCTTGATCTAAGGATTTCATTCATGAATTTTCTGATTTCTTGGCTGAAATCACACCAAAATATGATCGTGCAGTCATTATTGGGGATTTTAATTTGCATGTGTGCTGTCATGAGAAGCCCTTGGTTAAGGAGTTTTTAGATTTACTGGACTCATTTAATCTAGATCAGCAAGTAAACAGTCTCATCCAAGAGCGTGGACATACACTTGACCTTGTTTTAACTCGTGATGTGACTGTTAGTAACCTTGAAATTGGTAACAATGTGTTTCTCAGACCACATGCCAGTCCGGTTTGAGTTCACCCTCCCCCATCTAACTCCTAAGCCGTGCATTCTGCTTTCTTAAATCCAAGGTCACCGCAACAGTCTACCAGAATGTTTTAGAGGACTTCCTGATTCCTTCTGCTGAGGATCTGTATGGAGATGCAGATTTCATCTTCCAGCAGGACCTGATGCCTGCCCATGCCGCTAGAAGCACCAAAACCTGGTTTGATGCCCATGCCACAGTACTTGATTGGCCAGCCAACTCACCGGACCTAAACCCCATTGAGAATCTATGGGGTATTCTCAAGAGGAAAATGAGAGGCACCAGACCCAACAACAAAGAAGAGCTGAGGGCAAGCACCAAGGAAATCTGGGCTTCCATAACTCCCAGGCAATGCCACAGGCTGATTGCTTCAATGCCACGTCACATCGAGGCAGTGATTAAGGTAAAGGGATTCACAACCAAGTATTGAAGATTTGACATATCGTTTTGAAAGTACCATATTTTGATTGATTTGTTGTAGGGTAATATGGACCAAAATTAATATCTCAATATTTTTATGATAAATCGCGATATACGATATATATCTTGATATATTTTTCTTTCCATAAATAACAAAAATATATTTGAGTCAAAGCTTTGTCCCAGTTGTCACACAGCAACATTTATTAACAAACAGCTATAACGCTACAAAATAAATGTCTAAAAAATAAACTATTTACATACATTAGTTTTTAGACATTTATTTACACATATTAAAATAATAATCCTCTTCAGCTGAGGGCGGCTGTGGCTGAGAGGCTAGAGGCTGAGAGACTAGAGCAGTCTCCTCCAATGGGAGAGCTGGGGGTTTGATTCCACCAGCAGTCACATGCTGAAGTGTTCCTGTGCAAGACACTGAACCCCTCATTGCCTCTGATGTGTGTCCCATCGGTGCATGAATGTGATAAAGTACTGATTAATCCTTGTACAGATCTAGTAGTGTGTTGTATGAATGGGTAAATGAGGACACAGACTGTGTTGTAAAGAGCTTTGAGTATCTTCATAAGATAGAAAGGTGCCTTCACGTTAGTTAGCGTGTTTGTGAACTGTAGTAAAGTGAGCCTCCACTCGGAACCATGAAGTTGCAACGCCGAGTGTTTTTAGTCTGCTTCCTTAAAACTAACGACGGGTCAAAGCTTATTTAGCCGTGCTAAGCTTTATGAGAGAGCAGAGAGGTGGAGACAATAATAAATCAGCAGTTTATCATATCGCTGAAGACACGGTCCTTAGCGGCTAACAAGATGGCTAACGCTTTAGCCATCTTCTTCCACAGGTGGGACTGACTGTGTCTTTAGTGATAAGACAAACTGCAGATTTATTAATGTCTCCACCTCTCTCTGTTCCTCTCATAAAGCTCAGCACGGCTAAATAAGCTCTGACC